>JAKSZP010015837.1:0-226041 GCA_022478985.1 Massospora cicadina | reverse complement strand
GGAGGAGCTTTCCAGTCAGCGTCACGCATATATATGGCACTGATTGGCCCCTGCTAATTGGCCGCGTCTCCTCTCCCATCTCTCGTGACAACCATCTTAGTGATCACAGGTCACTCACCGTTGTCCTCACCACCACACTTAGACCGTCGCGTAGGTTCTGGCCTAGGGTTGCCCCAGCTCTTCTCAACAAACTCTCTTCACTAAGGAGAAGCTGTCTATGACCATCCGGGAGACTCTCACCTCCCCCCACCCCACCTGCTTGACCACAAGGCTAGATGGGCGGTGACCAAGGAGGGCATCACCCGCGTTGTTTACAACTGTGCCAAAGCCCAGATGACTGCAGCTCGCGCCAGAGTCAAAAGGGCGGAAGCCAGAATCAGACATCTAGAGCGAAACTGCCAGCCTTCGCCCTCTCCCAGATGGTTGGAAGACTGGGAAGCGGCGCAGGAAGCACTCCGCTTGGAGCTCAAACTGCAGGAAGAACGGGCAGCAAACTTTACAACATCTCGTTACTATGCTCAATGGGAACGCCCCACCCGCTTCTTCTTTCAGAAACAGAAAGCCCGGTCAACAGCGCAGGATATTACTGCACTGAAGATTGGCACTACAACCACTTCAGATAAGGAGGAAATCACGCAGGAACTACACCGCTTCTACTCCAGCCTCTTCCATGCCACCCAGGTGGACCCATCGGACATCCAAGACTTCCTGTGGCGCTCCAGAGCCGCCCATTGACCCACGGGCTGATGAGGCTCTACTGGCGCCTATTTCCATCCAGGAGGTGATGGAAACCCTTCTGAAATCCCCACGGCTTAAAGCCCTGGCCCAGATGGAATACCCTTGAGGTGTACCTTCTGGAACCTGCAGTGATAGCCAGAACCCTCCGCGACCTCTTCGCTGCACTCTTGGTGAATGGCGAGGTCCTCCCGACTCCAGAGGCTCAATCACGACCCTCATTCACAAGAAGTCAGACCGTGAGAACCTGGCGAACTGGCGCCCCATAGCGTTGATCAACACAGACCACAAGCTCTTCACGAAGCTTCTGGCCAACCGCATCACCAAATGGGTGTCACCTCGCCTCCCCCCATCCCAGTACGGTTTTATTCCGGGGAGGTCGTTATGGGACAGCTATAATGACCTTCACGTGACTTTGACTGCTAACTCTCGTAAGGTGAATGGCTTTGTGGCTCTTCTGGATATAGAGAAAGCATATGATCGGGTAGCCTGGAAGTATATTGATGCTTCCTGGCCCGCTTCCATCTCCCACCCGCAGCTAGGCGCTGGATATCATCGCTCTATGACCAGCTCCACACCAGAGTCCTGGCGCCAATGGGTTTTATAGTGGCAGTACCAGTTGGACAAGGTCTCCGGCAAGGGGACCCCTGAGCCCTATCCTTTTTAACATCACCCTTGACCCCCTCTTGGCCTCCTTACAGGACAAGCTAACAGGGATTCTGGTCCCAGGTAAAGCCCCCACACGCACCATGGCATTTGCAGATGACACTGCCATTGCATTTGGCTGCCCTGGGGATGTTGCCCTCGCTGCTGTGACCATTGAGAGGTACACCAAGGCGTCCAACGCCATGGTCAACACCTCCAAGACAACAGTTGTACAGGTCGGCTCCCCCACCTTCCCCCTCCATTTGGTATTGAACCTGAGCGCGGTACCTTCCGTCACCTGGGCGTTCTCACCAACCAACAAGGAGTTGCGCTAAAAGACAATGAGGACTTGCTCCTTGCAGCAGTTAACTCCAGGATTGCCAGCTGGAACCGGCGGCACATCACCCCCCAGGTCGAGCTCTGATGGCCAATGTGTTCCTCCTCTCCAAAGTCTGGTTCCTAGCGCACGTCTGCCCATTCACAGATGCCTTTTATACGCGGCTCAATGTACTCCTCCGCTGTTGGATCTGGGGCTCAAACCATCCACCAATGGCCCTCTCAACTATTGCCCGACCCTGCAATGAAGGGGGCCTAGGGCTTCTGGACACGCGATCCCACGCCACCACAATCTTCCTGAAGTTCCTTTGGCCGATTGTCTGCTGGGACGCGACCCCCATGCCCCAATGGGCGCCCGCCCTCCGCCAGTCAGTGTCAGCAGCTCTGGGTCTTCCTAGAGCATCTCTGACCTCATTAGGGGAGTGGCTCACAAACCACCCAGGCCATCGCCTAAAACCATCCTCATCCCCCTACTGGAACCAGGCTCTCCTTGCCCTGAAACGAGTAGGCGCGCGGATCCACCATGCCTTCCCATACAGAAGGGAAGTCCCTGGCCTCAGCCCACGTCGCCATGCAATTGTGCACAATGGACAAGTTGTCACAACTCGCCTCAACCCCCAAGATCGTCCTCCCATCCGCCCAAGACTCCTTGAGCTCCTCCCTCCCTCCATGAGATTTGACCTTAAGGAATTGTGGAAGGACGTCTATCACCCCATACTGTCAGCAAAGGTGTCCAACACCTTATGGAGAGTTCTCCACTGTTCATACAGGACAGGGGACCGGACTGGCCCTACCTTCCAGCACCGAAGCTGCCCCCGCTGTGTGGAGCCTATTGACTCCCACCTCCATCGTTTTTTCACCTGTCCAGGTGTCGCCGCATTTTGGCCAAAGGCCCGCGCGCTCCTCCATGCTCAGCCCTGGTCTGGACACCCTGTGCAAGACCTCATGTTTGAGCAGACATTGCCTGGTTGCCACTGACCCCTCCGTGTCCTCGCCTATGCCACAGCCATCTGGACCATCCATAACTCCTTCCTTCGTGCTGCCTTTGACCAGCAGGTGTGGACCCTTCCACACAAGATCACCCACTTTCAGGTACACTTTGAGATGGCCCTGAAGGTCTGCACTATGTCGCCAACCCTCCCCGCTCAGTTGTCACTGCAGCACGGCTCTGGCGCGCAAACCCCCCTCCCTTTCTCGATGCCTCCTTCCTCCCTTCCTCGCCTCAGGCTCTTAGAGCCCAGGCGTAATTCAATAAACATCGATGAATCCCCCCCCTTGGGTTGGGACCATCTAGTACTAAAAAAAATAGTCAATAGGTCCAAACAAAATTTTAAAGTACAGGACTTAAAAGGAAAAATAATGGAAAATATATATATATATATAAAGAAAAAAAGTTAAAAATATAAAAAGAAAAAGATGCATAAGAATATAAAAAGTAAAAGTATTAAAAGATGATTTTTAATTTGAGCAGTGATGCATCTAATGAAATTTTCACCTACTGAGCATGGAGGAAAGGATAAATTAGTGGGAACAAGTCTTGAGCGGTTGGCAGGATCAGGATGGGATGAAACTAGATTAGCCAGAATAGTCCCTATCAACAAAAAGTTTGAGACCCGTCCTGGGGTTGGTACAGGTGGCAGGGTGCCAGCAGAACCCATCCTGGGGTTTGTACAGGTGGCAAAGTGCCAACGAGACCCATCCTGGGGTTTGTACAGGTGGCAAGGTGCCAGCGGAACCCGTCCTGAGGTTTGTACAGGTGGCAAGGTGCCAGAACCCATCCTGGGGTTTGTACAGGTGGCAAGTGCCAGAGAACCCGTCCTGGTGTTTGTACAGGTGGCAAAGTGCCAAAAAGACCCATACTGGAGTTTGTACAGGTGGACCAGTTGATCTTTCAGCAAAAGATGTGAAGATGGGACTGGCGCGGCATGATGTCATGGGAACTGCACTCGAGATGAGGTGGCAATGGGTAGCAACCAAGGATACAAAGTCATCAATCTGAGCAGAGCATATGGGCGTTGAGTGTGGACAGACCTACTCTACGCTGAGGACATAGAGATATGATAAACTAAATATGAGCTCAAGCTGAGGCAGCTTCCATTCCTGAGGGTTCTATCTTCCATAGGATATCTGGTCAAGAGGGGGATGTGTCAGAATTGCAGATGACCACATAATCCAACCTTTTGACCAAGTGTAAGATTAGACAATTAATTTTTAATCAGATAGGATTGGTAATAGTGGCTGATTGGTGAGAATATTATCAGGCATCATCCCTGATGATATTAGGTCGCCAACTAATGGATTATTGTCGGGCATCATCCCTGATAATATTTGAGGCCACTGACAGATAAATTTCGTTGGGAATCATTCCTGATGAAATCAAGCAATAATTCATTATTGGAATAACAGCTGATAGTCGAATTATAGGGAATCATTAAGAGTGGAACGGATTGGAGTCATTGGAAACTACCAAAACTTTTGAACGCTGGAGGAAAAGTAGAATCATCATCAGCTGAAACAATTGGTTTCTAGTACCTAATATCAATTGTTTGGTCTGACAAACACCCAAGGATTATGCTGCCTAAGAAACCTAAGGCAACGGCACCCAATGAGATTTGGTTAATACTGAGGTTCAAAACAGTATAGGATCACAAATATTTCTCAGCGGACAGCTGAAAAGTTGTGTGCCAATTCAACTATAAAAACCCCAAGTTATTCCCTAATAAAAGCTGATTAAAACTTGATATTAACTAAGTTGTTATAGCACTGGGTTGTTTTAACATTAATCTTAAGAGAAGAGTGCAAGGATCATATATCCTTAGGTTGGCTTTATCAAGTCTCCACTGACTCTGCGTGAAGAGAATAAGGAAATTGTTCCCTACCAGTATTAAAATATCTTTAAGAGGAAGAAGCACCTGTCTAGCGTTGGACAATTTACTCAACGTGGCTTTTGGGGATTTAACTTTAATAATAGTCTTCATACTATTATTTCCTCAGTTACTCAATTTTAATCAAATAATCAACGCAAGTGTCCACGAATATGTGCAGTTGAAATCTAGGGCCAGAAGCGAGCCACCATCAACCAAGCCCAAGATTTTAACAGTTGCTCCTCCACTGCATTAACTTTGGGGGAGGTCTTGGAAATTTAAAAGCTTTAACTTGGGCATTGAAAGGGACAAGTTTGGGTTGCCCCATGGCCATAGGTTTTGGGCGAGGTACAGCTGGAGGAAATGCCAATGGGGATAGAGGTAGCGCCTTAGTGAGACACGACATTTTAGACACTTTGAAAGACTGCTCTGAAGAAGGAGGGGAGCAAGGAAAAGTGATAGCTAACTTCACCAGCTGAGCTTTGGAAGCGGAAGATGAAGGGGAGCGCTGAACTGTCACTGCCATTATCCTCTGCATATCCACTCATTGGGAAAGATCATTAAGTGGTGGCAGCTTCTTAGGAGCTATTTTTAAAGGAGAAACAACCATAAAGGAGGCTGGAGGGGTTACAGGAGATTGTTGCGTCTGAGCTCCTTGCATTTAATCACCTCCTTGGAAGGCAACCATTGCTAGTAAAACCTCCTTGATATCCCATTAATTTTTAAAGGAACACTTGACAGAAGAGATATGCATCACTAAAGAGTGATGAGGCGCCAATCCTGACAAAAAAGCAGCTGTAGCGTCAAGAGCGGGAGCGTTTTTGCAAGCAGCAGATGTTGGGCTTCATTATAGAACCAATCAACAAAATTAGCAAAGGATTATCCCTTAAGTAGGCTAAAGCACATAATAGTCTGTTTTTGCTTTTTTAGATGCGCATGGACCCAAATTTTTGATGAGGGCTTCATTCGCCTCCGCCCAGTTGCTGAGGGTGACCATTTGAGGAAATATTATCTCCTGCGTCACATGGCTCACGCAGGGAAGGATGTGTTGGATTTTTTGCTAGTCTATTTCCCCCTCCATAACTTATTAAAACTTTATTTTGTGAAGGCCAACCATGGGATGGACACTTCTGATAAAATCCAACTACAAAAAGCCAAGAAAAAACGAAGGGCACCCCAGAAAAGATGTGGCTACCTCCTGTTGCCAGCGGGACTGCCAGTGGAAGGAAGAGGGGGAATGACAGGAGAGACATAGGCCAAAACTGAACACGAATGAAGGAAAGGGTCTGATGAGAGGAACCAGAGGGGGAACCAGGATAACACCAACTGATGTTAGCGGGATGGCAGGTGGACAAACATACAGGATTAAAAGTGATCGTGAGGTGATAATGGAAGCAATGCAAAGCTTCACGGAGGGTTGGGGTAGTGCCAGTTAGTGAATCAAGGACAATGGTGTGGATCATCCATAGTGCTATTGTAACAATTAAGGCGCAGAGCGACGGGTGAAAAGGGGAGGTCATGGAAAAGGCGAAGATGTTTCTGGACAGGCTGAAAGCCTGCTCACTCTTCTATCAAAAGAGGTGCATAAAATCCCGCCAAATCGCATGTGATGGTGGGCAATCTTCCAAGGGATGGACTAATGAACCGTATTTTCCACATACAATAAATAAAGTTTGAGAGGCATTGGTGCGCTCAGCCATGAGGTACACCTTTCTAAGGCATCTCCACACATGGGCGCGGATCTGGGGTTTTATAAGAGGTTGCTTTGCATACCACCAAATGTCCTTCTGAGTCTCTAAAGAGTATGGGATGTTGAGCCTATCAAGGTAGTCCGCATGGGCACTGAGGTGGGGACTTTGGGGTACCAGGTTGTTTAAAACGACTTGCCCATGGAATTATTGTTTGAAATGGGGAGTATGGAGACCCCTCTGTGCAGTTTGTCCACTTAGCTGATTCTCCACTCAGCGCTCCGCATGAAGAGCAGAATTCGTTTGAAGTGGGGCGGCGTCCCATGTGGGCCCTTGGCAGAGAATGAGAAGCAAGAAAGTTTAACAGAGAATGGGGTTGGGTAGGATTGTGGAGGCCAAGGGCGCGGGAAAGTTGGAGCGGGACGTGAATGACCAGTGGTGGTCTAGGGCTGTGGGGTTGGTGACCGTAGCAACCCAGGTGCCAAGTATTTTGGCGACATGGGCTTTGAAGTTGGCAGGCTCATACCACCACTATGGTGAGGGCCAAACATGACATCCAGGTGCACAGAGGGAGGGCGGCCTAACCAAAGCCACCCTTTTAGTAAGGCGTACAAAGAGTTGAAAAAAGAGGGGGAAAAGGCGATGGCATGGGCTGAACCAGACTTTTGACAGGAGCATAGAGTTTGCAAGCATAACCCGGCCTCAGAGGATAGTCTGGTGAGATCTTAGTGACACATTGCGCTTTGTGACATTGTCAAGGATGTGGTGCTCTATTACCAAGGAGGTGAACCCTCCCATCTTCAGCCAAACTATTAAATGTCATACCAGACTAGCAGTGGGCCTTGACACAAAAGGGAGCACAAGCGGGGCAGTATGGGGTGGGTGGAGCAAGCTAACCTGTGAGCTAGCTGCTGAAGCAGGTAGGTAACGGGGTGATGTTGACCAGTGGGATTGGTACCAGCCTAGTAGAATGATATTTGTTTTAGAGGCTTTAAGTGTGGCGTTACTGACCCTGGAGTAATCCTGGATAGCAACTTCCAGCGCATATGCATCTTGGTTGTAAGACACCCCAACTACACTTGTCAGCAAATGCCAGCATCCTAACAGGTGATTGGCTTGCACATGGACACCAGCAAGCGGGCACTCACATTGTGTAAAAGTGGTTCAAGAATGAAGATGTACAAGAGGGGGCTTAAAGGGTACCCTTGGTGAGGACCCCTTTGGTGGCGAATCACATTAGGGAGAAAGCCAGGGGCATGTTCCGCCATTGTGGCAGATTTTGTAAGCAACACCACACAATTAATGGACCAATGGGGAAGGTGGAACTTGGGGAGACATGCTTTAGGTTAATATTAGTTGACCCTATCATAAGCTTTCTGATTATCTAAAAAACAAGTGTTCCAGTAGCTGAGGATTAGCAGAAGTTGGCTACAGTATGTATGTTGTCCCATATAGACCACTTGAGATGTAACCAGATTTCTCAGAGGGGATTACATCAGATGAAACTTCACCTAGGCGGTTGGCCATATTTTTTTGTAGATAATTAAGTATCTGTATTAGTAAGCTATGGGGCGCCAGTTGGCCAAATCCAGCTTAGCCCATTTCTTATACAGTATTATCATGTACGCTCCAGCCCCCAGGAAGGAAGCGCGTTTCTAACAGGCATTGGTTCAGTGAGGCAAGCAACAAAAAAGAGAAAAAAATTAAAATATCTCTTATAGAACTCATATGGAATCCCATCTGGACCTGATCACTTCCTGTGTGGTGCACCACGAACGGCATACCAGAGTTTGTCCCAAGTAATTAAATTCATAAACTCTGGGTAACAGGAAACTGTGAAGATATGTGCACCATTAAGAAACATATCAATTTTGGTCAGCTTGACTGGATCAGATTGATACAGTTTATGTAATTTTTTAAACTTCAATTGCCTTTTCAGCTGAAGTTTTTGTGACTGAGTGGTCTAGCCACCTCACCTGTGTGCAGGCTAAGCTCTGTCACAGTTCAAAGAATTTTCAGAAAAAATAGGTTGAGCATGTGTCACAAGCCCGTATATTTTTAACCTTTAACTGAACACAAATGCAATGTTTATGTTGTATTACAGTGCATTGAGACAAGCAGACACTTATTCTCACTTGCGACTCCAAGCTGGGTTGTAGCCTGCAGCAGGGGCATTAGACTCCAGGTGGTCACTTCTGCAAGTTTACGCATAATGGCTATTGAGGAAGCCCATGAGTGATGCAGAGAGGTGGCATGCCTGACGGATTGGTTACTTTGAAGGTTGACCAGGTAGAAAGTGGGTCCACATAGAACAGTGTAGTGAACTCCAGTGCTGAAGTTTTGGTGTCCACCTATGAGGAAAACCTGGGCGATGTGATCTCAGCTGGACGAAGTTTGCACCACTTTGGCGCTTGTGCCACTGGGCTTGACAAAGTGAAGGAAATTATACCATCCTTTAGTTGGAGAAATCAATTTTTGTCATTGTAAAGTGTGCAGTCTGTGACTGAAAGTTTAACAGGGTAAGAATAAGTCAATGTGGGACATAGACCTCAGCTGACTTTTTAAACATGGGGATGTGTCACGTTGGGGAGCAGCGGTGAATGTTTGGGAAGGGTATCAAAAAGCTTAAAGTGGCTTTTAGAATGTTTAGCTTGATGTGCTCCTGCAGTGGGTAGGAGTTGAAGGTCAGCAGTTGAGGGCTGGGTAGGACCAGCAGTTCAGATCAACCACCACAAATGGATCTAAAGAAATGGGAGGGAAGTTACGGCTGAGCTGAATTCCCAGTGAGCCCACGCACAGGTTGGGGCGTATACATTAACAATAGCGTGCACTTCATCATCTTTTGAAACAGAAAAACAAGCACACGCCCATTGAGGTACAAATTTTTAAGATTATATTTAAAACTATGAGGCACACATATAAGCACCCCACAGTGCAGCAACCAAAAAGACAGAGAGGGGAGGAGCATGGTTGCTCATGTTTCCTCAGCACTGTGTAGACAGTGTGATTCATGAATATCCAGGATGTCCACAGTTAAATTATTTAAAAAACTCAGTTTCCTAGCCCAGATGGCAAGACCTTGTGTCAAAAGATGTTCAATGTCCCAATTGTGAAGGCTCCCCAATTGCCCTTCCTGTGCTGCTTTACCAGTTTTCTAGACAGCTTTTAAGTCTTGCGCACAGGTCACAGGTGGGGTGTAATGGTCCTTAGGGACCACCTTCTCTGTGGGTTTATTGTCAGATTTGGGTTTTGCTGATTTTGGTCGACCTCTCATCTTGCCATACTCATGCAGTGCACCATCAGAGGTTGACAAAAACTTAGGAGAGTTTTGTATGGGAAAATTGGTCTCAAATGGTGCTTGGTAACCCTATCTTGGGTGAATCTGACTCATCCTTCTGGTACGCAGGTTGGTGGGCCCAATCTGATTAGTGAATGGATTCACAAGCTGCTTCAGCTGCAAATAACTTAATGTCATCCTGGGTCTGGGAAGGTGGATTCACAGATGTGGCCGTAGCCTCTTCCTTGGCTGCTGCTTTAAGGCCTGTTTTGCCTTTTTGCGTTCTTGTGGGGACACAGATTTTACCTGAATGTAACAACCTATGCGCCCCATATGAAGACAGGCCAGTGTCTATAGCCATTTGATAATGGGAGTCATCGCTTTCCATTGCATTGGGGAGAGTTTGATTTTTATTGATGCCCTCTCTGGAAGGGCAGGTGTGTGCCTTATGGTTAAAAACGCAACATGAAAGTTCAGATAGGGGGTGCGCTATCCACTGTAACATTGAACGGGCATGATTCCTACTCATCAATATTTACAACTGCAGTGTGATAAATTTGGGTCAAGTCTTCATTAATGCCTAAAGATGGGGAAATAGCTGCAATAGCTTTGCCCATACACAGCTCCAGCATAAGCGTGAAGTGTTGCATTTTAAAGATGTTAGTTCCTCATAGCTTTTAAGCCCATCCATGAGGTGGTGCTACAGCACTATACGCTTTATCATTATGGGGAAAAAGTCAGAAGTTAAAAAGAGTTCGTTGGATAAGGTCCAATGCGTGCGCTTTGTTTTGACCACCTGTTAACCATCTGGGAGATCAACCACACGTGCATCTGTGCAACTTCATCCGCTGCTTGTGCGAATTCAAACCTAGAGATCCAATCATCCATGGGTCATAGAGTGTGCAGAAACATATACAGCAGCCAGGAAGTGTTTATTCGATTTATTTGAGGTACGCCAACCAGGGGACAGACAGTACCGATCACAACACTCAAAATGACAAAACAAAACTATTAACCAGGTGGGAAGCAGAAACCGCTAACCCACCATGGCAGAGGGTGAGGAGGGGTCGGGAGGTTGGTTTTCAGAAAGACCCTCCTCGATCAAGGGATGTTGGTTATAGTACCAGATCAGAGCAGAGAGCCAGGGCGTTGGGGCATCCGCATAGTGGGTAGGAGGTCAGCATAGTAGGAGTTTTCCACTTCCTCATCAAGATAATGACGGAAAAAGTGTTTCAACATAAGCTGCAAGGAGAACTTCAGCTTCTTTGCGGGCTTCAGGAAGTTGGGTGAAAAGGGAGATACTGTGGTGGGTAATATTGGCTGAGGGGTTGAATGAAGCAAGCGTTGCGACATTCATAACAGCAACTTCAGCATCATTGAATAGTTTTGAGATGTCACTGCAGGGAGATTCAGGGAAGTTGGGGGGAAGAAGAGGGTGGGAAGGCCATGCTGGAGCTGAGCCACTGACTGGGCCACCGCGGTGCATAGTTCTGGGCACTGAGGAGAGGCCACCGCAGCTAAGGCGAGCTGGTGGTCACTTTGGAAGGGAGCTGTATTGGGCAGAGGAGCAAAATGGCGAGGGGTAGGGTTTCATTAAAGTCAGGAAGGAAAAATCTTGCCCAACCATAATCGCCTTGGCAGAGAGGTTGACCTGTATGCTTAATAATGAGGACACTACCTGATTCGTCAGTCTCAGCCAATAGATATCATGGATTTTGGTTCACTGGAATAGTGGCGTTTAAATTTGGGTGGGTGGGATTGGGCAAATGGGCGGCTGCTTATGTGCCAATGGTGGTCTAAGCATTGCTCTGATTGGCTGGGGTAGATTTAGGTGGGAGAGTGAGGCTGGAGGTTTTGGGGGGGGGCTGATTTTCCATGTGGGCTCACTGAACGAGATTGGAGGGTGGGAGGGGAGCAAAGCGCCCCATACTGAACCTCCAGAGGGGGGCTCAGAAGCCGCAGCAGCGGACTTGGCCTGAGGGCACACTTTTTTTGCATGGTTGAGGCCAAAGCAGAGGGAACAAATCTGCCTACCATTGTTGACCTGAGCCCAAAAGAAATGATCAGACGCTGCAGCCACACTAGCGCGGGGTGGGATTTGTTGAGCTATGGTAGGGTGGTGTGGTATGATGGTGGCTGTTGCACGAGGAGCAGCAAGGCGCTCTGCACCAGCTGGAATGGCAAAGATGAGGATGGGCTGAGTGCCATAAGCCATGAGCCTCGCGACCAACTGGTCATACAAAACCTGGGGTGGAAGGTGAGATGGGAGATTTGCAAAGGATACCACCAGTGTGGTGTCTGAAGGGAGGCGAGTATGGGTTGTGGGAATGGGGTTTTTTTATAAATTAGAGGAGTTTGTGCCGCCGCTTCAGCATCCTCCTCAGATTGGAACCCAACGTCAAAGTAGCCCTTAAAAGGGCGGAAGTCTATAAAGCCAGCTGGTGCAAAGGCTGATTTGGCTAGGTCAATAATTGCCTTATTGGCATATGGGAACAAACGCCCATAGTCCACTCTGAGGCAATAGCAAATGGCGGAGCGAGGGAGGGAGGGCGAGAGGATGGGGGCGAGAAGGGTGGATGCGTGCCAGGTGGAGCGCTAAGTCCCGTGGGGGGACAAAACGGTTGTAAGCAGTGGGCGGACTGTTTGAGCCCATCCAAATGCGCTTGCCCGCGGGGCGAAAAATGCTAGGTGGGGGTGCACTGCTGCCCCACACTGGGGTGGCAGGCGGCGGAGCCAAAGACATCAAAGAATAGGTTTGGGCAGATGGCTGTGGATAAATAAAACTTAAATTTAAAATCTCTCAAAAGTGACTTCAAGTGGTAAAAGAAAGTTTGGCCAGGAAGTGTTTATGCACACCACAAAACGTTTCCCAAAGTGCCATTAGTTTTATATCTTAAAAACTTAAGCCCCATGCTCCACTAATGACAGGGGATGGGAATGCGGAGTTTTAATGAACTGGTTGTATTTGGATTGCCAGGCTAAAATTTCCACCAAAATTATTCACCACTGTTTTCTTTGTAGTATTTTGGCCTCCGGTGTTGCCAGGGCATTTTTGAACATTGGATGATACTAATACCGACCCTGTGCCCTTTAAAACTCTTAACCAACTTTTTCCCAACACTGGGTGCACACTAATATCCTTGAAGAGATTATCAAACTTACCTAGTCTTGAATCGAATCATTTGCAATTAGTTATTGCAATGAGAAAGAAAAGTTTTCCGTATCTGATCCATAAACGAAGAGGAAGGAGGCAATACAGCTCTCACCTGCAGTGAACTTATCTCTGAGAAAGGTTTTTTTATAACAAGGCATGAACCTTAAGGGCGTTGAGATGATTGCTGGTTAAGCCTTTTAAGGCGAGACAAAACACTGGCCAGCTGTTATTCCATAATTAATAGCCTAGGGTCAATTTTGGCGGGGAGATTGTGAGGGCTAATTTCCCCACCAATCTCTTCTTTTCAGTAAGCGTTTTGTGGTGTACAGGGACCCGTGTAGTAAGCACAACTTGTTGGATTTTAGGTCTATTTTTGTGCTCACTGGTGCGTTTTGAACCTAATTTTCAACAATATTTCTGTAGGAGAAGTAGTACTCTCTACTGTCAGAATAATTGGAACTGGGGTTTTACAGACCATTTATATTAAAAATAATAAAGCACTAATAAACTAGAAAGTTAGCTTTTATGTATATTTTATTAGATGCAGTGAGGGGGCCAAAATCACACCCTCTTGATGTCTTGTCACTTAGTTTTTATACTATATTGAGATTAAAAGGGAAGTCAATGTGAAAGTTGGATTAGGCTAGGAATAGCTAATTTAGGGAATATTAAGTATTGGCCTATTAAAGCTTTTGAGACACACATCACTTAGACAGAATGGCCAATAGAAGGTCAGTTGCAGGTAGGATATATCCGTTAGGCAACGATTTTTATATTTTTGATTCAATAATTGGGTGAGAAAATATTTTCACCTGGTGGGACCCCCTACAGGCCTATAAAAGGTATGGTCTACACATTGGAGTTTGAACTAAATTAAATAGTAGGACGTGGGGGACCTTTGAATGGCTCCCCTAATTCTGCCAATGATATGGCGTACCCCTGCTACTAACTGTAGGCCTATTTGGCTGAGGAGAAAAGGGAATTTTATTTCCCTGGTTTGAGGGGTTTCACGTGAATCAGCCAGGGCCTTTTTGCTGACATTACCTTAATCAACCTCCATTTCTTTTTTATACAATATCAGAGTTGTAATCATCTGACACGCAATCATCTATCACTTTTAGTGCTCCAATGTATAATAGAAAGCCCCTAAAAATGCTACCAAATCCCCATCAGGAAATAAACACCAATGACTTGGGTATAATCCTTGGGTTATCCTTAGCCATTTAACAAATTACAGGTCCTTTCCGTCCCCATTATTTTCAACCAGCTTATCCTTAGCAAATTTACAATCCATCATTTATATTTCTGACCTGTTTTGTTGGTGTGATAAAGAGATGAGAGCTATTTATAAATGAATGTTTCTTGTGCGGCAAAGAGGCCATTATGCGGCTAGCTGTCCAGGTAAAATGAATTTCCATGCAGTAATGGTTGCCCCATCAAACAGGGAAAAGGTCAAGCGGAGTAGAGAAAGGACGCTCTACTCCACTAATCCAAACCTATATATCCCTGATAATTTCGAGTTGCTTTGTGTCAGTCCTAATACTTACACTGACGTTTTATTATATCAACCAATCCACTCTAAAACTTGGCTTAAAACTGAGGGAAAGGCCCCAATAATACTGACTTGGAGTTTCGCTGAGATGTGCAAAAAATTTACGCCTAGAAAATCCTTGAGCGGAATGGTGCAGTTGAAGTCAAACCCTCAACAAATGTTGTAACCCAAGAGGGAGTAAACGTGGCGATTCCAGTAGAGAAGTTTGCCCAGGAGTATCCTCATGACAACGCTGGTATTATCACTTTTCTGGATAACAAACATCCCTTAGATGTTCATTTATTAAACAAACGGTTCCACTTTTTTTGAGTGTACACACTATGATATTTTTGCACAAAATACAAAACCCTAGGCGAAAAAAGTTACTGGTAAACCCATCATTATTATATTCACCAAGTCGTGGCTAAGCTTCCACTGAAGCCTGATGTGAAGCACCAAGTAGTGTATGGGAACGCGGGGCACAGAGCACTGTGTTGGAGGGCGCTTACAGCTTGGTGCCTCTGAGGCTTGGTTTTTTCAGTGCATCTGTTCAGGCGGTGGTTCTGCCTAATAATTATGACATGTTGATTGGGGCTGCATTCATGTGGCAATTTAGGGCAGTGGTCAATATGGTGGAAAAACATTTAATATTCTGGGACAATGGATCCTCATCTATTTTACCTCCAATAAATGAAAGACTCAATATTCTCCAGCCAAATTAATCTTGCGTACAGCAATGGGGTGATTCCTGTTCAATATTGTTCAATGAAGCTTAGTACCAGAGCCCTTCCTTCCAGATATATGGTTAAAACGGTATTCCGTTATGGGCGGTGAGCGCTTGATGCTTACCTTCTGAGCATCAGATCGTAATAGGGACAGAGCTCATAATAGACGTCCCTGAAGGGCTATAATGGAAAATTGTGGGGCCCTACCAGCAATTGTGGCTCAAACCCCATAAGGTCGAACCCCATGTGGCTCTAGGGCTAATGTTACCAGGGCATGGGGAAGTGAAGCTTTTGCTAGCAGATTTAAATAAGGAGTATATGACGGTCCAAAGGCAAAAAGTGGTGGCTTATATTCATCTTACTTCTAACGATGAAGTCTGCTATATTCTCAATTTTGGGTCTTGAAAGACCTCGCCTTCCTATAAAAACCAAATTTGGTGTGATGACATTAATTCCATGGGAAGCTCTGACTAAGCTGTTGGAGTAAAAGAAAGAAAGGTTGATGGCCCTGTTTGAAAGATACTGAGATAGCTTTGCTTCTGATGACCACAATTTGGGATGAGCATGTGGTGTGATGCTTTGGTAAACACGGGTGAACACCTTCTTAAGTGCAAATAGCTCATCTGGCGCTCCAAGGCGAGAACGAAATAGTCTCCAATTGGGTAGACAAATTGATTGTTTAGAGGATGATAGTACTGTCCAAGAGTTTGTGGGCATCGCTGGTGCTTATCAGTAAGAAAAAAGATGACACAAACCAGGTGGTCATCAATTAATTGATGTTTAATAGTGTCACAAAGAAGATTTACTATCCTTTCCCACGGATTAATGACGCTTTAGGTTGGCTGGGAGGAGCTAACTACTTCTCTGCCGTGGATTTGAAATTGGGTTTCTGGAAGGTTGATTTGCCGATGGTAGAACAGGAAATCTGCGCTATAATCACCCTGAAGTAGTTGTTCCAACCCACACTTATGCCCCAAGGGTTGTGTAACACCCCAGCTACGTTTCTGCGTGCTATAAACATGATCTTGTGGTGGCCTGAAGCTGTCATGCATTCTAATCTACCTCAACGAAATCCACTTGTCCTTGCAGACATTCACGGAGCATTTTGACCACTTAAAACAAGTGTTCCACCGACTTGCTGATGCTAATATCAAGATCAAGCCTCAAAAGTGCCATTTTTCAGTTTCAAATGGAATAACTTGGAATGTGGTGACTAAAAGTGACTAAATTACAGTTGGCGAAGGTGGAAGCTATACCTAAGATGACTTGGTCAGGCAATAAGAGAGATATCCTAGTGTTTTTGGGAATGATCAGTTATACTGGTGGTCAATAATAACTTCAGGTGTATTGGGGCACCGCTCTTTAAGTTATTATTAAAGAATGCCACCTTTGAATGGACGGAACGATGCCAAAACGCTTTTGATGTCTTACAAACTGCTTTGGCGAGCGCACCCATTTTACAATACCCCAACTTCAAAAAACAATTCATAGTAAAAATAGATGCCTCTCTTTCCGCTGTAGGGTAAGGTTATCCTAAAAAGATTATGAGGTGTGTAGCACCCAGTTGCGTTTTGAAGCAGAAGCCTGAATTGTCATGAACCTAAATACACTGTGACTGAGCAAGAGGGATTGACGGTGATATATGCTTATAAACAGTTCTAGGTATACCTCCGTAGGGTGAAAATCAAAATAGTAACTGATCATGCATTCTTGCGTTGGCTGCAGAATCTTCAGGAACGGTAGGGACAGCTTGCATGATTGGCATTGATGCTCAAAAGTATGACTTCAAAATAGTACTTTAGCCAGGGGCAAAACATCAGACTGCATACTGTCTCTTGCAGTTATCTTCAGTCACAATCACAGAAGATTTGGCTGACATAATGTATGAGAAGATGATTGTGAGCAATTATCATGATGAGCCGCCACAAGTGATCAAGGCGTTATATGGACTCCGCCGTGACATCTTCTTGCGTAATGAAGAATTATACATGAGAATGGAGATTGGAACTGAGCTTTTTAAAACCCTCCGCTCACCAGCGATTATTTTGGATGAACATAGGGTGGTAGGTCATAGAAGGTTGCAGAAAACACTGGAGTTCTTGTGACCCAGTTACTATTGGGAGATCATGCACTATGATGTGTTTGAGACAGTGCTTGTTACCAGTGTCAAGTAGAGAAACCATTTAATCAAGAAGGCCACCTACCAGCTGGTTAGCCTCTTTTGCATGGCATAGTGTTTTACTTGATGTGGTATTCCATCTGCCAATGGGGAAAATCGATCAACTATAAACTATAGCCATAGACCACTTTATCTGGTGGGTGGAATCAAGAGCTTCAGGATTTAGGGGCTGTAACCACCACTATGTTCATTACGAAGTGCATCATACAGCGACATGGTTGTCCGCAGTTATTAATACAGACAATTAAAAAATTTCACATCGCATGTCCAACCTAAGTTGAACGTGTTAATGGCTATCCATGGGGCCTTAACTACCCCATACCACACTGAATCCAGTGGGTGGTTGAACTGGTCAACTGCACTTTGGTAACATTCTCTGTAAGTTGGTAAATTATTGGTCCGCCAACTGGAGTACCGTGCTATCCACCGCCATCTTTGCATATAATATTAGCTACAATTTGTTGACGGGGAAAAGTCCCTTCCAATTGCACTATGGAAAACATCCAGCTTTGTTAGCAATCTTTAATTCTTGTTTTGAGGTTACTGGCGGATTAGAGCCCCAGTGCTACTTGACTAACTAAACAGACATGCTAATAAATTGTCAAACTGAAGCGTATTTTAGGTTAGCTAAGAATATTTGTGCCCAGGAGTCTGGCCAAAGTAAATATTGCAGACTTACACAGTTCGCAGTAGGAGACCATGTTTTGTTCCATGACCAACATGGATTTGGAAGGAAGAACAAGCTTTCTAACTTCTAGACTGGAACATTGAAGATAATTGAATGACTGGTATTAATGCCTGCACATTTAAGGGAACCTGCGTGTGGTCAAATTATCAACTGTGCTCACATGAAGTTCCTTCAGGCATACAAGCAATAGGAGCTTTTTTATCCAGTCAAGGGTGGTAATGTCAGGAAATTATTATGCTGGATGATAAACCATCTATCTGGCGGATTATAATTTAAGAGTTGATTTTGAGCTTTGAGATCAAGCAGTAGATTATGTCAATGTGAGGCGAATTGAACAAAGTATTAATAGTTTGGCAAATTGAGGGAATCACGCCAAAGCCTTGATTATGGTATGGAATCCCTAATATTGTAGGGAATAAAGAGTTACTAAGTTGATGGGTCAAAATTGACTGAGATGATTGAAGATTAATAGCTGAACGAGATTATGTAGGAGTAAGGTTTTTTATAAAGTTAGAGTTTAGGAAACTGTTAACGGAAGTAGCTGTTAGTTTACATATTGAATAAATTGTTTCAACTGGCAATAGCTACTTATTTAAGTACTTTATTATAGTTATTTATTGAAGATCAACGATCATCATACCCTTTCAGTTGCTCAATGGGTTTTAACCTGTTCAACCAGCTTGGCGGAATCAATCTGAACCACCAAAAGTTAACACCTGATTACTAAGAACCAGCGATCATAAGCCTGTCAGGATTCTAACAAGTGTGCTAACTACAGGGGGTACCTTTACACCACAGAGAACTATGTTAAAAATGGAGGGTGTTGGGGGTAGTTAATTTCAGCAACCTTCCCCCTGCATCTGTACACTACAAAGATTCTTCATAACAACAGCTAGCCAGCGCTCTTTCTCGTCTTAAAACACTTGAACATTATGTAAGCCAAGCCTCTTATGGGGCTTCTCCAGTTATTTTGAAACCCCTCTAGGTACAAGTTTACCCCAGGTGAGGGTAGCATTGACTCATTCCTCTTCCTTTATGATTCTACTATGTAAGGGATGACAAAACCTCAAAAAATAAAGAATATCCTATTTTGCCTGCGTCGTTTAGCCAAGAATTAATGTTTCTTTATATGGATATCCTCAGTCCCTGGTAGACGTTAAGGAAGCGCTCATGAGAGGCTTTGGCTCATTGAAGAGTCTATAACAAAAAAACTGGCATTTATGGATCTAAGCATGCGAAAGGGAGAATCAATTGCCACGTTTGTTGACCATTTTTTACAGTGATGATAATCCTCTACTAATTGACAAAATGCTACCTCATGATAATGCTATCGTTGGGACCATCTAGTACTAAAAAAATGATAATGCTATCGTGGCCATTATGTCAGTTTTAGTTTCTTTTTATTTAAACGAGGCAAGCCGACCAGGGGACAGGCATTACCAAAAGAAAGAAAAGACATGAAACCTAAACAGGGTCAACTCCATCAAAGAAAGTTTTTCCACCTCTGGATCGGGACTCATATTTTTTTGGTTACATCATGGGTAAGGTTTTCGTGTTATGAGACCTACTAACCACCAATAGCTTCCTTTGGCTGGCACCCTGATCGATGTGCAAAGGGCGGGAATCAAACCCACAACCTTCAGATTGATAGCCATACGCCCTTACTGACTCGCCTTCCATCCCCTGTTTTAGTTTCTTACCCTTCTTTAAATAGTTATATCCTCAGTGAAACGCTCCCTGCATATTTTTTGAAATATGAAGAAGCTTTATTAGAGCCTGCTGATTTTCATGAGGTTGAGTCTACCCAAGGAGTTGTGCTGAAATCTCACATCAAGCCCCCTGATAATTGTTCACCCTTTGCATGAGAGCAGGAGTGCCCAGTGACTCTCCTGGCCCCTTCCATGCTAGATACCCTTCCAAATCTTGCTTCTATGGGGCGATTCAAACCAGACCCTGCTCTTCCAAAAGAGGTTGTCAATAGTGCATCAAAAGTGACAAAGTAGGACTCTTCTATATCACCTGCAACCCCAGCGCCCCTATGAACCCGTTAACATCTTGGCTCATCCCGTGCTCCCCATAATGTATTTATCACTGCAGCTCCCCCTTTACGTCCCTCCAAGCCGCTACCTATCAAATCCCCAGCCACCTCTCAGGCCACGCGTACATTGGGACCTTCTCCTTTGTCAACAACTATCAATGAATTTAATGCATTCCATCTAACCGCCAAAAGGATAGGTGAGTGAAAAAAACCCTCCCCTGTGAGAAAGATAGGCTTATTTCTCACCATCCTCCTAACAACTCACTTATTTGCATTGATAACCACTCTGATGGCAAAAATGACGGGTGTGTTTAGCACTTTGGATATTATGCCCTAGGAGCCCCAGTGAATGTGATGATACCAGATAGGTTGGACTCTGAAAGAGTAGAAATAGGCACAAAACCTTAAAGGGCCTATCTCTGGCAAGTGTTGAGGTGTTCAGAGGTGAAAGATACCGCCAGTGATGCTGAACTGGTTATTGCTACACCAATCCAATCTTCATAGCGTGTTCAGACCCTTCAATCCATTAAAGTCAGATACCCTGATGCCATTAACTGGCTTGTCTCCACTTTCTATCTAAAGGAGGTTTTGGCCCTTCCCCCTACTTTTTGGGGAACTATAACCACGGAGGAGGTAGTTATCAAAAAGGTGCGGGTTTAAGCCATCCTTGATTTGGGTGCTCCAGTGAAAGTAGTCTCTTTAAAGCTCATCAATAATTTTCAGTTGGCGCCTGACATGGACTATTCGCAAGAGGTCAGAATTGTGGGGTCCAACAACATGCGAGGTATTGGAGCCTACTTTTTCCTACCCATATGGATTGGGAAGCTCCTACTGGCTGCCTCCGTTGAGGCATTAAAAAACAAAGCATATGACATGCTCATTGGCACCAATTCATGATTGAGTATGACGGAAATAAATATAAACAGAGAATTTCTCTCCTTACTAAGGTATGAAGTTTCCCAAGTCTTTAAAAATTATGAGCTTAATGTAAGAATAGATGTGCATCTTTAATTATCTTTCCTCTGCCCGCACTCTTACTTATACCACGTCTGTCCAAAACGCCAAAAAGTTGCCTTATTTTGTGGGTGCTTCAGAGGGCATTCCGTTGTATGTGGCAGAGGAGGTACTAGTCAAGGCTGGAAAACGAGAGGTGATAGACACTTAAATTTCCTTGAAAATTTCCCACAACTGCCAACTACACATAATAATATTGATAGAATAAGTGTTTTTAAATCTCAGGTATTTCCAATTATCCAAAACCCAGCCTGCTAGCGACCCATCAATCAATTGGCGGGGAACCTACTAATAAGCATGGTCATAAAGATGCAACAGGAGGTTGGCAAAGACCTGCAAGTTCCAATCGAGATTATCCAACAAGCTCATTGTATTGGGTCGATGCCAGAGATGGGCTTATATGCTGATCAATTAGTATGTTTTGCCTCACGCTTAGATTTCCGGTATTTAACACCCACTGAGCTTATAAAGTTCGCGCTTTACTGGAGTCCTATAGTGACATCTTTTACATGTATGATTCTGATTATGAGCACATGAAAGATTGTTGACGCACCATAGATGTTAGTGATACCCGCCTTATCCAATCCAAACCAATTAAGAAATCAAAAGTTGAGGTGCTTCAGATGAGGTGGAGCTTATACAGTCACTTAACATGGGGTTTCTGGTGCCTTCTCAAATTCTTTGGTCATCGCCACTACTACTTATAAAAAAAGTATGGAGGTCATCAGTTAGTGATGGACTATCGAAGGTTGAATAATATCACAAAAAATGATAGTTACCATAGCCCCAAGATTAATGACACTCTGGATCAACTCTCTGGCTTAAAGGTTTTTTCCGCTATTGACTTGGATAGTGGGTACTGAAAAATTGGACCTTTCTCCCCAATGTCAGAAAGAATATGTCCTTATCTTCAGTGAGAGCTTATTTTACCCCCACTCAGCTACCCCAGGGGTTGTGCAATGCTCCTACTACACTTCAGAGAGATATGTATCATTTTTGCAGGATCTTAAGTTGAGTTGTGTAATAATCTATCATAAAAATATTTAAGTCTTTTTAAACATTCAATAAGCACCTCAAGTACCTAAAGGAAGTTTTCAGCGATTTTTAGGCATCTAATATTAAGTTAGAAAATCTAAATGTACCTTTTTAGTAAAAAAAGGATTTCCTTGGACACATAAAATATCAATATGTGATTTAGACTTTCCAAAATAATATTTTGAATTTATTGTGGGGAAGGCTGACCATGGGACGGACACTTCTGAATATGACTCAGAAGAGACAAAACTTAGTACAAGGAGAGGCACCCCAGAGAAGCGATGCTATCTCTTGTTGCCAGCGGGAACGCCACTTATGGGGAGGGGGAGGAAACGTGAAGGGGCCATAGCCACAATTGAGCACGTGTGGAGGAAGGGGTCTGATTTGATGAACCAGACTGGGAACCAGGAAGAGATCAGCTGTTGGCGACGCGGTGGGAGGTATCCAAACATCCACGCTTGAAAGTGATCCACCAAATGGGACTGAAATCTGTGTACCGCTTCTGGGAGGGTGGGGTGGAGCCTGCGATGGCATCTAAGACAATCGTGTGGATGGTCCACATGGCGATTGCAACCACCAAAGCACAAAGGGAGGGCAGAAGGGGAGGCCATTGATAGAGCGAACATATCTCTTGACAGACTGAAGGGATGCGTTTGATCCTGGCCCAAAAGACGTTGAACTTCGTGCCATATCACTTTAGAGGTAGGGCACTTCTCCAGGCGGTGAAACAGCGTTCCATACTGGCCACACACGACACAGGATGAGTGTAAAGCGTTAGAGCGCTCAGCTATATGATACACCTGCCTCAGGCAGCGCCACACATGGGAGCGGACTTGAGGTTGCAACAGAGGATGATGTACATATTTCCAGATATTTTTTGGGTCTCAATGGAGTAAGGGATGTCCATCATGTCCAGGTAGTCCACCCTGGATAGGACATGGGGTCGAATGGGGATCACGCCATCATGGATGGGTTGCCCCTGTACCTCTTGTGTGAACTGAGGAGAGGGGCGGCCTCTTTGGGTTGTATGTCCGCTAATATGAATTCTCCACTCAGTGCTCCGCATGGAGAGTAGGATTCGTTTGTAGTGGGTTTTAGTCCCGTGAGGACCTGTGGCCGATGTATGTGAAGCGAGGTGTTTCATCAGGGAGTGGGGGTTCAATGGATTGTTGAGGCTCAAGGCGCGGGAGAAGTTGGAGCGGGCTGCACGGGACCAGTGTTGGGAGGGGAGTGTAGGGGTGGTGACGGCCGCAATCCAGGTACCCAGGATCTTGGTGGCATGGGCTTTGAAGTCAAGCAGGCCCATGCCACCATGATGATGAGGGCCAAACATGACCTCTAACCGCACTGGTGGAAGGCGGCCTGACCAAAGCCATCCTTGCAGCAAGGTGTACAAGGATTTGTAGAAGCTTGGGGAGAAGGGGATGGCATGAGCTCCAAACCAGACTTTGGAGAGGAGCATGGAGTTGGCTAAAACAATTGCCAGTAAGGGAAGTAGGGTGGGCTCTGAGAGAGGCGATTCACTTCGTCACGTTATCCAGAATATGGCACTCCATTACTGCTGACACGTATCCGCCTGCCTCTATCCACACGCCCAGATGGCGTACTGGTCCTATGGTAGGACGTGGCACGAAGGGGAGCACCAGTGGGGCGGTGTGTTTTGAATTAGTAGGGCGAGGACGTGGGCGAGCAGATGGGCCAGGTTGGGAACTAATTGTTGGGGTCCAGCAGTTCTGAAACCGACCAAGGTGGATGATTTCAGTTTTGGAAGCGTTCAGTGCCGCGTTTCTTACCCGGGAATACTCCTGGGTGAGAGCTTCAAGCGCGCGTGCATCTTGATTATTAGACACCCCCACCACACAATCATCTGCAAACGCCATTATATTGACTGGGGCTTGGCCTGGCACGTGGACCCCAGTGAGTTGGGCATTCACATTTCGCAGTAGTGGGTCAAGGCTGAAATTGTATAAGAGTGGGCTGAGGGGGTCCCCTTATCGCAAGCCCCTTTGAGGGCGGACTACTTCTGTTAGGAAGCCAGGGCCACACACTGCCATTGTTGGCGAACCTGTGAGCAGCATTACCCAGTTGATGAAGCGAGGGGGTAGGCGGAATTGATGGAGGCAGGCCCTGAGGTATTCCCAGTTTACTCTATCATAGTCCTTTTGTTGGTCCAAGAATACAAGTGCCCCAGAGGCTGTGGACTGACATACATTAGCCACAGAGTGCACATAATCCCAAATTGACCTTCTGGGGAGATGGTGGCGGATGCTAAAATTCCCTAAACGGTTAGCCATGATTTTTGTTAAAATTTTGGTGTCTGTGTTTGTTAAAGAAATGGGGCGCCAGTTGGCTAAGTCTAGCTTATCCCCTTTCTTGAAGAGTATGACATTGAAGGCCTCATGTCCTCCTGGTAGGAGGCGCATTTCCATCAGGCTTTGGTTAAGTGAGGTGAGCAGCAATGGGGATATATATTGAAATATTTTTTGTAAAATTCATATGGAATGCCATCTGGGCCTAGGCATTTTCAGTTTGGTGCACCGCAAATGGCTGTCCATAATTCGTTCAGAGTAATCAAATTCATTATTTCTGGGTATCAGAAAATGGAGCGGATGTGGGCTCAGTCAAGAAATTCTGCCACTTCAGCTGGCTGAATTAGGTCGGAGCGTTACAACTTGGAGTAATAACGTTGCATTTCAATTGCCACTTCAGCTGGTGTTTCCGCAATGGAATTATCTGATCTTCGCACCTGTGTGCAGGCCACACTCTGGTGTGGTGCAAAATTTTTTATAAAGAAATGTGCGGTGCACTTGTCGCCTTTTGTGATGCATGTGGCCCTGTACTGAACACAAACCCGAGGTTTGTGTTGTCTTTCGAGTGCGTTGAGGTGGGCAGCTGCCTCCACCCACTTCCGTCCTCATGCAGAGCTGTATCCTGTAACTGGGATGTTGGACTCTAAGTGTGCCAATTCTGCCAGAGCGCGCGAGATAACCGCTGATGTGGCTTGTGAGCATCTGGAGGAGAGATGGCGAGAGTGGCGGATGGTGTCATCTTTGAAAGTTGCCCATGTGGAAATGGGGTCCGCGCAAAACGATGTAACAAACTTTTTTGCCATAGTTGCCTCTTCTACCCACATGGAAAATCCTGGTGACCTGAGCTTAGGGGGCGGAGTTTGTACCAATGTGGGGCCTTAGCAGCTACGACAGATAAGTGGTAGGTTAGCAAGACCAGTCAATGGTCGGAGAATTCCAATTTTATTGTCTTGAAGTGGGAGATGTGGGGTTGGAATTCACTGGCATTAGAATATTGTTGATGCGGGTCATGGACCTTAATTGCCGTTGTGGACGTGGGGCCATGTCATGTTTTCGAGCAGTGGGGCATGCCATGGCAGTGCATCCATTAACCTGAGGGTGGCCTTTAGAACACATAGTTCTACGTGACCCTGGGGGGCGTGGGGTGAGGAAGGCCACCAGTCCGTTGGTGTGTTTAGCCAACAGTTCATATCGCCGACTATGAAGGAGTCTGGGGGTAGCGGGAGGGATTTGACTGATGAGAAAAATTCCTGACGCTTGCATGCACTATTTGGGGCATAGATGTTGATGATTGCGTGTGCTACGTCAGCCCACGAGAAGGTGACAACAAGCACTCGGCCATTTAGGAATGTTTCTGAGAATAAAAATTTGAAAAAAATTTTTCCAAATTAGCACCCCACAGTGCATTGACCAAAAGGATAGGGATGGGAGGAGCATTGTTTTCCAAGCTTCCTTGGAACCTCGTGGACAGTGGGACTCCTGGATGGCCAGGATATCCACGGGTAAATTGTGTTGTAAAAAACTCAGTTTCCTAGCCTGGGACAGGGAGGCCTTGAGTCCAGCGATATTCAACATCCCTATGGTGAAGGTTTCCCCCATCACACCTTAGGTGTGAGGGGGTGGGCACCTGGGCCCACCATCCTCTTCTAGATCCCCGCGGGCCTTCACAGCAGCGTGGGTGTTAGCAGCAACGCTATTGGAATTTTTGTTGATTTTTGCACAAAGAGTCACGTTGGCTTTAGCCTTCACTTTTGTTTTCCTGACATCGGATGAATTTTTTGCGGTGCAGGTGAGTTTGGTGCACCGTTGAGCGGGTCAAAATTTTTTTTTCAGTTGGGATGGGTCCCAAGTCAGTTTTGATTGGAGCTTGGGTGCAACGATTGGGTGAGATCATATCTCTCATTGGATCCTCAGATTGAGTGGCCTGCTTGGCATGGGCTTCCCAATCTGATTAATTGATGGATTCCCAAATTGCTTCTGCTGCGAAGGTCTCCATGTCCTCCTGGCGTTGTGAGTGTGGGATAGCGGTGGTGGTTTTGGCCGCTTCCTTGGCCGTGGCCCTGCAGGCCTTCTTGGCCTTCTTCCACTCTTGCGGGGAGATAGGCTTTACCAGTAGGTAGCACCCTTGTGCTCCCCACAGGAAGGCCTCCTTAGTGCTTGCAGTTAGTTTGTAGTGCGCCTCTCCGCTGGCCATGGCCGCCGAAGGGTGCTCTTGGAATGTGACGCCCTCCTTGATGGGGCATGCATGTGCCTTATGGCCAAATGCGTCACAGTGGGAGCAAATGGGGGGCACGCTGTCCACAGTCACCCGGAATGGGTGGGTGGTATGCCTGCAATATCAATAAAAGTGGAGTGTGGGATCTGGGTTAGGTCCTTCACGATCTCCTCAGTTGAGGTCAGAACTGCGATGGCTTTGCCAGTACACAGGTGTGGCATCAGCGTGAAGTGTTGCATTTTGAAAGATTATATTTCTCTGTATACAGCGAGACCATCTTTCAGGTGTTGTTCCAAATTGTCACATTTTACCGTAGTAGGCAAAAAGTCTAACGTGAGGAAAAATTTGGTTTGATTTTGTCCATCTGGTGCATTTAGTTTTGATGACCCATTGCCCTTTGGGGAGGTTGACCACTACGTGCACCGCTGCAGCCTCATCTGCTGCCGTTTTGCTTTCAAAACCTAGGTCCAGCCAACCACATGACATGGAGTGAGGTGCAACATACACCGCAGTCGGGAAGATTATGTGTACATCTTCACAAAATTTTTCCCATAAGGCCATTTTTTGGATGTCCAGAAACACGCGGACTCCGAATTCCACTGACAAAAGGTGGCTGGGAGTGTGGCGTGTTGATGTACTGGTTGCATCATGCTTGCTATGCGAGTATCTCTGGGGAAATAGTGACTTCCAGTTTTTTAGTATTTTTGTTAATTCCGCCAGATTCTCCGGGGCATTTTTGAACGTTGGAGGCCGCGGGCCTTCCACCTGCTCCTCTTACCTTACTTGCCCAACTGCTCCCTGACATGGGCGCAGAATAATCTCCTCTGTGAGATTATCAAACTAGATTCAGTCTTGAATTGAATAGGTTGCAATAGTGATTGCAACGAGAAAGAAAGTCTAACTTTCCAAAATAATATTGAAGCTATACAAAAGAGCCTGCGCCTAGAACTCTTTGTGACATCATGTGTTCCTGGGAATGATAGGTACTATAATCAATTTTTCCCTAAAATCACCCCAGCTTATTGAGCCACCCGTCCGCCTCTTGGCCAAAATCATCCTTTCCAATGGGGTTTGAACAAAAGGCTGCATTTGAGACCCTGAAGGAGCTATTGCAGCATAGGCATATCCTCCGTACCCTAACTAAGCAAACCATTGATGTTTTTTACCAAATCCTCTAACTAAGCTGCTGGGGCCATCCTGGCCCAATTAGATGAGAATGGTGTGGATCATCAAGTTTCATACATAAAAAAGAAACTCCAAAAAGCTGAACGCAACTACAGTGTCACTGAGAAAAAGTGCCTTGTGGTCCTACTCATTGTGAAATACTATCATCCTTTCCTATATGGGACGTCCTTTACTATGGTTACTGACCACGCCTCCCTAAAGTGGTACAAAATAAGAAGGATCCCTCTGGATGGTTGGCTCGCTGGGCCTTAAAGCGTCAACACTATAATATGAAAATTAAGCACCTATCTGGAACCTAATATGAATATTATAGTTTGAATCAGCTGCATATCCTTCACCTGGATAATTTTGAAGCCAAGAGGCTGCATGCCCTACTTATGAGACCTGACTCCTGGGACGACGAGTATGACCCTGTCAAGAATATTAGCTCAGCACTCCCACAACACCAAGGTAGAAAGCGGGTAAATGTACAAGTAAGTAGGGGTGAAGTGGATGCTTTATCTCCGACCTTCTGAGTAAGTCACCGTGATTATAGAGGTCCATTCTATGCTGGGGCACAGTGGAGTGCGCAAAACTTGTGAGTGGGTGAATGATTTGGTATTACTTGGAGGAAATCTTGAAGTCTATCATTGAATTTCTGGACGCCCGCATAACTTTAAAGAAGCAATCCATATACAAACCCAAGTATCAACACCAACTACTACGCCTCAACAGCCATTTCATACACTAATTTAGACGTGGTAGGTCCGCTATCTCAGACTACCAGTGGAAATCGCTATATCCTGGTAGGCATAGATTACTTTACCAAATGGGTTGAAGCGGTTGCAATTTGCGCTTAACTATCAAAGCCACTTCCTCGTTCATCCATTAAAATATTTATCATCTGGCATGGCTGTACCCAGGTCCTACTTTGTGACAATAAGAAGAATTTCACCTCTTTTGTGGTCAAGCTTTTAGCTTTCTCCATGGGGACGCAGCAACTATTCTCAACCCCTACAAACCTTCCACACATGTTACTATGGAAAGAGCAAATGGAACCCTGGTTTCCATATTAAGAGAGATGGCCAGCTCATACCCACAACACTGGGATCAATTAATGACTAATGCTCTCATGACCTACCATATCAAATAATATTAAATCCTTGAAATGTCTCTTTTCCATGTATTATATAGTAAGGAACCAGGAGTACCAGTCCTTCTAGCCAAAGACGTCTTCTCTGGTAAGACAGATGATCCTAAAAAATCACCAAGAAGATTAGTGCATTACATCATCCAGCTGCACTATTATGCAATGACTAACTTAGCTAAAATAGTCACCAAAGAAGGTTTAGCCGCAAATGATCATAGACAACCACTACTTTTCTTCTAATTTTAAACTTGGTACTTCATTTTTACAACTGTATCTTGCCTAGGAGGGAAAAGCTTGGTTCCAGCTGGTAAGGACCCTTCTCCATCACTTATATGAGAGGGGAAGAGTACTTCATCAAATCCCTTGCTCCTTTAATTGCCATCAACTGAGTCCAAGGACGTTTCTTGCATCCCTATTCTCCCCTAACGTTCTCAAAGGGGGTAATATCAGACTTTACATGTTTGAGAAGGGTTATAGAGTATTTTGGGGGCTAATACCTCCAGTATTGCACAAAGACCCTAGTTAACTCATAGTAAGATCCTTCAAATTGGAGTATAGTTCTACCCCTGCGCCTCGGCCAAATATATTTCTTGTAAGAATCAGGGTTATGCCAAACCTGCGGCGGAATAGGCCAATCACTCTGGAACCTCACCCTAGAACCAGATCAAATTTAAGGCATGTCACTAAGAAATAACCCTTTCCAGATGGCTGATTGGCGCAATTATATTAAAATGCTGCCACATAGTTATGTCATTACAGGGTATGAACTTGCATCCTAAAATCTAAGCTTTAATAAGGTGATATGGCTCTCCAGACCAGGGATAGTCTAAATTGTCATTTAGCCAAATTGGGAAGCCCTCAGACCTATTTAGACACATAAGCCCTTATCATTTTTAGCTTTGACTTAACAACAAAAAACAAAGGATAACATTGTAATAGTAGTTCTCTTTTACCACAAGTTTAATTAGTTAAAAAGTACCATAAAAATTTCCAACTTCTTTATTTACCAAATTTATTATATTTTACTTTCCTGTGGTGGTCAAAAATCTCCTAAACTCTGTAAAAACTGATGCGAGTTTCACCAATCCTGCCACTACTAAATTGTTAGAATCTTGGTTACTAAGCACCAGTGTCCATAAGCCTCTAGGATTCCAAAATTGGTTCCACCGCGGAATAGATAAATTGTAAAATGCTGCCTTTTAGCCATATAATAATTCAAACAGCGCTTTCTAGTCACCAAATAGAAACTTATATTGTGCACAAAAGTCACCAAACTTAAATAAAATGCCCATGGCGAGCCTAACACAAGATCAGTTTCCTTAGCATAGCATCCAGCATCCAATTGACATGTTTGACAACCCCATTCATTACTAAAATGATGCAGACACAACCTCTTTGATCCCCATCAGGTCATTCAGGATGGGAGTCATGAAAATAGTGATTCTGCCCATTATAATCAATAGCACCTGGGGACACTCATGTTGATATACCACTTGTTCCAGGATAAATTTGGTGATACTTAGTGCATCAGCTCGGCTAAAGCTCTTGTTTCTACCTACCTTGTATGGTGGTCAATCACTACTATGATACAACATGATCCACACGTGCTCAGATTTAATGTTCCTATAACGTCAATAGAGAACACGTGCCACACAAATACTGGCTTTTTCCAATTGGTAACTTGTCACGTTTTCTTATGCAGCTTGTGGAACCAGTACTCCATGCATCAGGCGATATAATTGGCTACATCATAACTTAGATTTCATATAGAATAGTGTTAGCTAATGTTCAAATGTTTTCTTTAGTTCTAAATAACTGACAACCTTATTTGCAGCTCAAATTAATTCTGTGCTTCTGAGGTTTCATAAACAAGAGCCTCTTGTCATCCATTACTTTGAATAATTGACCATTGATAAATTCAATCTTCTCCAAGCCTTTTTCAGCATTGTCTGAATTTTTGATAGTTTATCCGGTAACTCCCATGGACCATTTTGATCAAATAGGGCATTAGCACGATCTTACACAACTTAATGGCTGGTAACCATAATAACCCATCAGCGTTCTGCTTTTTATCTCCTGCTTGATGCCATATCTTGAAGTTGTAGGCCTGCTACTTCAAAGCCCATTACGCCAATCTCCCCTCTTGTTCTTTGAAATTGTGAAGCCACTGAAGAGAGGCATGGTCGTTCATGGCCTTCAAATGCACTCAGTTGAAGTAGATATGAAATCTCTTGCAGACATATATTCTGCAAGAGATAATCACTTTGTAATGTGTAGTTCTTTTCAGCCTTTTATAAGGTTCAGCTGACATATGCCATGGCTTGTTCTTCTCCATTTTTGTCAATTTGACTTGTCACGTCTCCTAAATCCATCAGCTACACATCTAACTGGATAATGAGCAGGTTTTAAAAATTTGGAGATTTTAGAATCTGACTTGTCATCAAATATCTCCTTAATTCTTAAAGATTTCACTGAGTTACATCGTTAAATACAATTCCTTTTTTTGATCTTTCATGAGATGAGAAATGCGGATTAGCCTTCTTTACAAAATCTCCAGTGAATTAGCAACACTAGCTGATCATTCCATGGAAAGCTTGAACACTGCAAACGCACTTAGGGACCAACATCCGTTAAATCACTTCTACCTTCCAGATCTGGGGCTTAAGTCCCTCAGCGTTAATCACGAATACCAAATACCAATTCCTCCTTGAAGCGATGGTATTTCATGGGTTTATCTTGAGATTAGTGGAAGCCAGTTACTTAAACACTTCTTTAAGATGCTGTAGATGATCCGTGTTTTTGACTAAATACATAGTATCATCCTTATAGACAAGACACAAGACAACTTCATATCTGATAATTTTTTGTCCATTTCCCTCTGGAACGTCATGGGGCGTTGCACAATCCTTGGGGCATCCTCGTCAGCTGGTATGACTCCTGTGCTGTGATAATAGCACACTTCTTTTAATCCTCCAGAGGCTTATCTTTCTGATAATGGCCAGATATCAAATCCATGGTGGAGAAAAACCTTTATCCTCTTAATTAATCTAGCACAATGACAATTGTAGGCAGGGGATACAAATACTTTTTATCATTTTTGTACAACTGATGGTAATTAATCATAACTCTATTTGATCTACATTTCAAATTAACAGTTAGTGTAGGACTTGCCCATGGGCTAGATGACAGTACAAGCATTCTGTGTTCTAATAGCTACTAAATTTCTTTGGCAACAACTTCCTCTGCTGCCCTAGATCTCCAAATAGGTCTCAGCTGAACTGGTTCGGCCATTCCTGTATCAAATTAATGCAAAACATCCCTTGAACACACAAAATCATGGTTGTCTTGCACAAAAATAACTCGCCATCTATTAAAAAAGGCCAGAACTTTGTCCTTCTGGCCCTCAGTTAATCCAGCTAACCATTTTTCTTGATTTATGATTGAATATTACCATCAGTTTTTTAGGTAATCCCAACTCATAAAATTATCCAAACTCATATAAAGAATGAATCTTTGATACCAGATTCAACTGGAAAGATGCAACCACCATCTAGTACTAAAAAAAAAGATGCAACCACATAGTGCCGTTTGACCTTCAACAGAGTAATTTTCAGATTGGTCAAAAAGGTTCTGAATATCCTCGTGATAAGGATTAAAATCACTGGGGCTACCCAAGGCCAATCCTTGATTGCTTCCAAGGAGTTTAAATTCCACATATAACTGCTCCAGGATATCCAATGTTAGTCCAGTTTTCATGATTTTCTGAATTCCCACTCTATTATAACGTCCCCCTTGGTTCAGATTTGGATTCTATGATTTTCGTTCAAATATTTGGGTGACTTTTGTACTTTTTTACTGATCATAATAAATTTGACAGGTAATATTCCATCATTATATACCATGTTTAAATTATTCTCCTTGCTGAGGGGCGCCTTCCCTTCTCATTGATAGATCAGCTGCAATGTTTGTCTCAGAATTGACTAGGTATATTCTCCAAAGTATCATTTAACCCCATACTTGCGCATGAAGTCAGTGTTAATGAGAATGTCATAATTCTGGTTGGCCAGAATTTTTTCTTTTGCTGATACAATCAAGGATCCGACCCTAGCTGCAGAGTGCTATAGGCCCTGAAAGAAGTGGTAGATTCAGGACCAGCTGTCCTATACTGCTTCCTATGTTCTAAATACAGTTTGTCCTTCATTTTCTTGACTTATTTAGTTGGGACAATATTAATTGGTCCTCCACTATTAATAAATGCCATGACAGGGACTCATATCAAAATATCATATATGTGCAGTTGGAAAAATATAGCCTATTAATTACTGCTTGTATGAAAAATTTCATTTGCTGAATCTATGGTATGAAAGGGATTCGACTTATACTCTCTTTCTGCTCAGCATAACTTTCTAAGAAAATTACACAATTTATTAAGAAAGTAAATTTCAATTGCCCATTTTAGTTTTGCTCAGATGTCCTCAGATTCTCCGCCAGCTGCTCCAGGGTGGGGCAGTGGCAAAACTCCCTCCGCTGTTTTCCATCAAGCAGGAAAACGTAATTAGACTGGCTCGCCCAGTCATTCCAAACACATGTGATAATTTTTGTCATCCCAAGGTTCTTGACACCCACTTCGCTTGTACCCAAGTGGTACCTTGCTGCACCCTGGTGATCCCCCAGAACAACATGCGCTACAGCCTAAGGGTCAAATACAAGAAACTATTCCCATAACATGACCAAGCCATTATTGAAATGGCACAGTCAGTGATGACACCTGCTGGATATATAGATTTCCGCCCAATAAGGGGCATTTTAACCTCGGCTTCACCTGTGAAGATGACGCCACAACTGCAGCAACTGTGCCCCTGGTTTTCCAGGGTACCCCTCTTCCCATAACTCAGACTTGGCTCCAAGCAGACACCAATCTTGTGGTCCAGTTTTCTGGCTTGCCCACCTACCTACCCTCTGCAGTGCTCCACCAGGAGCCGATGGACGGTTTGGAAGCCTATGGCTCCAACCCCATCTTACGATTTGTGGTCCTAAATGGGGCCATAGGACTCACTGGGCCTAGGGCGTATGCCAAGATCTTCCCTAAATTAAATAAAATCGCTGTGTCAATTCCTCATCATGCCGTTATTCCTTCAGCCCCTGACCATCAGTTTTGGGCCCACGCTGAGGGCAGGCGGACAATTTGTCCATCCTGTTTTACGTTGGACCACTCAAGACGCAAGTTCCCTCCTTAGCCACTTCCAATGGATCAGATTTCTCATCCGCCAACCTACAGTCTGCTGCCCACCCCACAAAAATTCTGGCATGGGGTACGATCCTACCTCCCCCTCCCCAAAACCCTGATGCTGCAGCTGCACCTGCAGCCACTAATCAGCATCCTCCTCACCCAAATGCCACACATGAACCTTCCAATCAAGCGCAGGATTGGACCCCAGTTTGACTCATGAAGCCTTCAATGAATCAACCAAACCTCAACTGTATGCTGATTCCCCAATTCAATTCAACCAGAACCCATTGGAGTTATTGGCTGAAATCGACAAAACAGGTAAGCTCATTGAAGAACCATCTCTGCAAATCAAGCGGTTCATTAATGCAGAATGGGATGCCAAATACCCCCCTCATCTATATACCCCACAGCCAAATGCCAAATCATTTTGCAGTGACCAACAGCTTGCAGTTGAAGCAGCTGCAACACCAGATTGTCATCACCTCCACAAATCTGTTGCCAAATCAGTGGAAATGCTCACAGAAGGTATTCCCCCTCCCATGATTCCCTCAACTTTACTCCAAAAATTAAACCACAATTAATCAGCTACACAAAAATGTAACCAAAACTGTCTGGAACGTGGTAATGGTAGCATGGAATTCTAAAGCTAAAATAATTATACAAATATTACAAAGTTTGTTAAACTCCTGGACGCCCACATTAAAGCTAAAAAACTTTGCCAAATATATCAGTGCCATTTTCTTAGCTGGCAATTTCCATGAAATACCAATAATTAGCAATATTGAACCACATACCACTGATGCCCCGACACCCTTACTGTCCATCTTGACATGTACTCTAATCTGGGAGGAGGAAGCTGCTGCTGAAGATGAGCCCCCTAAATCCTCCTCCCCTTCCTCCATGGAGGGATAAGAGTTTTCTGCTGCCCACCTGGTTGGTTGTGTTCGTTCAAAGTATTTCATTAAAACTGCTCATTTGGGCGTTTTGTCTGAACCAAATAGTTACAGTAATTTTAGTTTTAAGTTTTAGTTTTGGTAATGTCCGTCCCCTGAGTGGCTTACCTCATATAAATCATGAATCTAAGGTATGAATCAATTAAGATGAAAAACTAGGGAACGTCTATCTAATGGTACCAATAAAAAATGATATGGTAACTTAATTTAATTTAGCATTTAATAGTTTTCTTTCATACTTGGCAAAGTTGATGCAAATGCAAAAAACCGCAATTCCCTTGAATCATTGGGTCAGATCAAGGGAGCCAACAATGGCAGTGAAAGAGTTGGAGTACAGATGCGGAGCATGGCCGAATTGAGCTGCAGTGGGATAGGACCAGAGGGTCCTCCCAACCGCTCCTGAGGCGCCGCGGGCACCTCAGTGTCAATAGGGACATTAAATATCGCGGGAGCCAGGGCTCATACATCCCAAGCCAAAAAGCTGGCATTCCTGCGAAAACCTCTTGTAGACATCTTGGCCATCCAAGAAACCCACTGCCTACAAGGGGAAGAAGAATCCTGGTCAACCAGGGTCGCACCATCACAATCAGTATGGACGTCTCACTGTGGGGTGATAGTCCAAAACAAAAAAAAATTTAAAATTACAAATTCATCATCACACTTGCATGGTCGAGTCCTGGTAGCAAAAATCACATGCCAAGATGAAATAATTTCATCAGCATGTATCTACGTACCGTGCACTGCAACAGAGAGAAAAAAAATTTTGAAAAATTTCTATTCTCACCCTCCCACCAGATATCATCATGTTAGGCGATTTCAACTGCTGGGATAACCCCAATACAGATCGATGGCCTAATCCCAGGGGATACCCACCTGGACACATTGAATATCGCACAATGAAGGCATCTCTTGGCTTACAGGATGCTCTTCCCCCCAATTCATCAATCCATCCCCATATGACAAGACCCAACATATGTGAGGGACTGCTCATATTGATGAGTCATATTGACCATATCCTCATCCCACAATCCCACCACTAAAGAATCTCCAAATTTACAACAAAAAAGATCAATTTTTCTGATCACTGATTAGTTACAGTGCAGTTAGCGCCAACCCAATCCCACACACAGGTGTTGCCTTGGAGAAAGCTTCACCCAGAAAATATAAGATCGCCTGAGATATCTGACTGGGTTGAAAACAAGGCTACAAACCCAGAATTCACAGCCCCATTCACTTCGGATCCCATCAGAACTTGGGAAAATTAAAAAAAAGATTTAATCAACAAAATATGACATATTGCATCATGCAAGTACACCACGGACACAGCCACAATCAAGCGTACCTTGGCAGAACTAGACCACCTGCAAATAAATACTCCAAGATCTGGCTATAGCCCTAATTGGGGACGCAAATGGGCAGAAATTTCAGCCTGACTTAACAATCTCATCTTTGAACACCAACACAGAATCAAAGTATTGAATAAGGTAAGTTCATAAAGGAAGGCGAAACCTGTTTGACATACTTATTCTGCCAATTCCACTACCGCGGAAACCAGCCCACATGCACACAGGTCTGCAAGACCAACAGCACCGTGGCAACTGACCCTGTGGAGGTCAAGGCGGAAGTACACCGCTATTACACCGAATTATATCGCGATATGCCAACAGATCCACAATAAATTAAAGAATTTATTCAAACTGCCAAGATACAAATTACAACACCAAATTACAATATACTATCCCTTATTACATGGGAGGAGCTTTGGGAAACAATTCGTGGTGCACCACATAGGAAATGCCCAGGGCCTGATGGGATACCCTACGAATTTTACAAAAATATTTTCAACAAATCGCCCCCCTCATATTGGCGTCAATGAACCAGAGTTTGTTGGAAACACGCCTATTACCAGGAGGCCATGAATTCTACATTATAACCTTATATAAAAAGGGTGACAAGTTTGACCTGGCCAACTGGCGCCCAATTGCACTCTCCAACACTGACACAAAAATTCTAACAAAAATTCTAGCAGCTAGATTAGGTGCAATTGCATCTGACGCCCTATCACCCAACCAGTTTGGGTTTATACCATGGAGTTCAATAAGGAAAAAACATACACCCTGTTGCAAACATATGTCAGTCCAAAGCAACTGGTTCCCTGGTCTTTTTGGATCAGGAAAAGGCGTATGACCGTGTTAGCTGGCCATACCTAAAAGAATGTCTACATGCCTTCAAACTCCCACCAAGATTCATAAAATGGGCGATGCTCCTAACAGAATCTGCAACCATGGCTGTATGCGGCCCTGGATTCCTAACAAACAAGATTAAACCACACAGAGGGCTCAAACAAGGGGATCCCCTCAGCCCACTGCTATACAATTTCAGCTTTGACCTGCTCCTCTGAGTAACTTACTAACGTCTCATGGGGATAACCGCACAAGTACAACCAACAGTCAAGATACTGGCCTTTGCAGATGACTGCATAGCAGGTATAGCAAACAATGAAGATGCCCAAGAGCTGGAACACACTCTAGAGGAATACTCCAAGGTGAGCAATGCATAGCTCAACAAAAGGAAGACAGAAATCATCCTCTTAGGCAAATTCACAAACAATTGGGCCACAACATCAGAACCTCACACCAACACTTGAAGAAAAAACCCAATTATATTACCCTTTGCAACACCTCCCACCACCACTCCTGTCTGACACCTTGGAATCTGGCTAGAATCAGGGGGATATGCTAATGAGACAATGGAAAGTAACATGTTACAACGGGTATCCAAACGCGTCGCCTCCCTCAAGGGAAGAACCCCAGGACTAACAGGACGAGTTACAGTTGCTAACTCGCTCATCCTCCCAATACTGTGGTACCAGGCCCATGCGATAGCCTTCTCGCCTACCTTTATAACCTCAATTCGCGCGCTTATCCAGGGCTGGCTGTGGCCTGGCTCTCACCCTCCTATACGGATAGAAACACTATTTGGCCCACGCTCAAGCGGAGGCATGGGACTAATAGATTTTGAGAGCCATGCCAACCACATTCTAGGTACCTGGATAAAGGAAATCCTTGCTCCAGACCTCCCGCAACAACATTGGTCCAGAGCAGCAAGGACTAACTTTGCACAGGCGCTCAAATTAGCTAACCCACATAGTCCGCCCAGACTACTTTCATACCTTTTTAAGCACCCTACTGCAACGGGTCCGCATGGAACCTCCCCTCATTTCAAACATATCCTCTGAACTATCCGCCATATGGGATGGACCATAGAGAACATGGGTACTATACAGGGAAGGGGACGACCCAGCCCCTAATTCAAAGTAAGAAACCCAGAAAACCACCCCCAGAGGGATATGCTCGCAACAACCCCAAGCGTAGCTAGGATAGAATACCTAGATATGCTGGACATTCCCTATGATTTAACCACACAGAAAGCAATGTGGAAAATGACACAACACCCACTCCTACAACCAAGGATAAGAGCAAACGCCTGGCGCTGTTTGAGAAGGACCTATAGGATGGAAGACCGCTCCAACTCCCTCCACAAAACATGTGCAGTATGTGGAGGGGAGGGATCCCTACATCACCGCCTAGAAACATGCCCCCCAACCAAAGCTATATGGCAGGAAGTCGCACGCCTGCTCAAGATTCAAAACGAACAGGAATTCTCGATATCAAAGAGTATCTTCGCGCTCCAGATCGAGTCACCAATCCCATCCACCCTCCGCTCCCTAATAATAACCATTGCAATGTGGACAATACACACAATTTCATTAGATGCGTTCAAGGGCACGGTCCCAACCATTCATGGGATTATTAACAGATTCCATGTCCACTTACTAGAGCACTTCCAAGCCTGGCTCTATGGATATATGAGACCAAGACAAAAAGCGCTCATAGAATCATGATTCCCACTCTGTTTCCTCCACACAGACCCTTTCCTTCACACCTGCTCCATAGCAGGGGAAACCCCTTCAGAGTAGTGCACCAACCCCCCATACCTGGCAGTCCCGCTGGCAACAGGGGTAACTTGAGTACCCTGGGGTGCCCAATTTTTATATTTCTTAGTTATTCTCTTAGTTTCACATATATTCAGTAATGTCTGTTCCCTGGTCAGCTTACCTCATTTAAATAAAAATTCATCTTTGGCATTTTGGACCTTCTCAAAAGTTTATTAGTCATACTGGCGAGCACCTTCTTCATGATTTTGGGGGCAATCCCCATATATTTAAATCTAGTTATCTACGTTTACATCTTGATAAGCCACTTTCTGAAGAATTTTTAACTCAGGCTCATCTAAAATTATTTTAACTTGTCCATTTATTAGTTTTATCAAGGAGAACTTGATCACCTGGAGCTCTAGATTGTCTCTAGTCTAGACTTCATGACTTTCCCCGCCCTTCAGTAGTTTCCATTTTCTCTTTGGGCTGGACTAGTTAATCTGATCCTTCAGTTTTCGCTTTATGCAATTGTTTGCAAAGTGTCCAGGTTGGCCAACTTATTAAAAGCCAACTGTGCCATGTTAAAGGATCTATATCCTTAAATTCTTGTCTTGACTTCCACTATAATTGTAACCTCTGGATTTGTAAGGTAATTGACCAAAACCTTCATTATTGTTTGTCTAGTAACTTGGTTTATAGGTCTGTTTTGGTTCATCAAAATTCGCTGATAGTATTTTCAAAAACTCTACCTTTTGTGAAATGGTGTATTTTCTAGTGAGAGATGACTCCATCATTCATTGCAAATCTCAGTGAGGAAGCAATGCTTTTGCATAGTAATACTTCTGTCAAAATTAGTCATCATATTAGCTCCATAAAGGATCTGCACTATCTCAGAAATGATTGGCAAACGCACCCACCGTTTCATCTTTCAAAAACCAAATTCCCTTAAATTCTTGTTTCTAAGCTGTCATTTTATCCGAACTTCTGAATTCCTTCTAAATTGCTTCCTTCATCTCCTTATAGTTCCAATTTTACCCGCAAAGATAGGGCAAAACCAGATTTTGGCACGAATTTTTGAGTCTAATTAAGACATTGACAGCTTTCTGATGGTCGCTGTAACCGTACATGGTCATCCAAATACTCAGAAAAAAGAAGACGCGATATCCCAATGGAAAACGGGCAATTTTGGAGTCTCTTGAAACTTTTAACAATAATTGTGTAGTGTTTCTAATTAGAATTGAAAAGGATGCTGGAGTCATTTGGGCGCTACTTCTGGGAGTGCTGTAGTGGTTTGGCATTTCCCAAACGGAATGTATCATGCATTTGGCGCATCTTTTTACTTCAATAGGTACCAACAACTCCTCAAATAACTCTGCCTCGTGGTACTCATCATGGGAGCAGGTACTCCTTGAAATCTTTGAGGTCATCCAATCGTCTAAAGATTTTTCCCCTTAGCCAAGAATTTTTAGTTATCTTCTCAAAGTTGACAGTTTTTTTCTATTTCTCATTACAGAATCATTTTCAAGTTTTGACTTCCTTCTGAAGCAAAGCTTATCATTTCTGCACTTTGAAATAACTGATCATATGACTCATTATTCTACTTTTTGTACTTAAACATTTCTTCATCTAACTTAATAACTTTGATCTTAGCTGAGTATAGTATGTATTGAGTCACCATTTTAAAGCGTTCTTATTAACAATTTCTAATTTCTTATTAAGTTTATTGACTTTGTCTTCTATCTCCTCATTAATTTTATCAAATTGTCTCTCCATATCTTTGACAGTGCTCTTAATTTCCTATCTCCTCTTGACATTGTCAGACACTTTCCATCCAGGCTCCAGGATAAGAATGTTTTAGGGCAAAATTGTCTGAAAGGGGAAATTTGGGACATTTACAAATGTCCATAATAATGAGATTGTTAAATTTAAATAACGATTTATCGCCAAAAGACCTTGGACAATTCTTGGTGGAACCCCATGAAGTGGTGTAACACTATATTGATTAATAACTAGGCAAATAGTGCCAAGTCGGGAAGTTGAATTTCCCCAACTTTGTGGGTAAACCTGGTGAGTCTATCAAAGGTTTCTATCCTGGTCATGACTATTTCAGAGTCAGCACAAAAGTGGGGATCACCCCTTTTATAGAATTGGCAGGGGTCCACCATGGTGCAAAAAAATTTTGCTAAAGGGGATTGGCTGAAATTTGTTAAATCGTTACCCCACAGGTACATATTGTCAATGTTAGCACCCCATCAGTTGTTCAGCCATAATGAAGTGAGTTTTCTGAGCTTTATAGTCTTAAATCCTAAATCGCTTAATTTAGAAATTTTAAAGCCATCCAAATGTCAAGCCTTAACATTTTAAATACCTCTATCTATTTATTAAGTATAAACTCTCTTTTACCCTCACTCAGAACTTAATAATCTATTATAAAACTAATCTTTCTAATATTTATTTGTTTCAATTATTCTCCTACAAGTGGTTAGAAAAGCCCCTCACAATTATTGTTAGTTTTTGAGGCACAAAGCACCAGCGAGCCTCCTTTCTAGCCAAAAGTCCAACAAGTGGTGTTTACTACAGGGCTACCTGTACACCACAAAGACTAATAAACGATGGAAATAAACCATCAGATAGCCTCTATTGAACTCCAGCTAGCTAGCGCTCTGTCTCGCATTTAACGGCTTGAGAAGAAAACACTATAATGCCCTACTATAAGAAAACCCACTCTGCGAGGCAAGTTCATACCTGGTGAGGGAAGTATTGCCTCCATCCTTTATGTTTATGGATCTTTGATGGAAGCATAGACTGACCGTTAAAAATACACCACATTCTTCCTTAATTAAATCGAAAAGCACAAGAAAGAATGGTCCCCATCATAGTCAACCTCTATCCCTTAGTAGAGATTAAGCAAACGCTGCTTAATGAATTTTGTTCTAAGCAAAGTTTGCAGCGACAAAGGCATTTTTATGTGCCTTAGAATGCATGAGAGATAATCAATCATCTCAATTGGTAAGCTTTTATAATAAAGCTAACCCTTTGTTGATTTCCCTAAAGCTCCCTCTTGATGATGCAATTTCAGTTATTGTGGCTGGCTTGGCATCTCATCCCTCCTTAGCGGTGAATCTCTATTCTGTAAAGCGCACATTAAAAACTGTATGAGATATCAAAGAGGCTTTATTAGCTGTTGCAGATATTTATAAGCTTGACCCTACACAAGAAGCAATGAGCCAATATTCTTTATTTAGCTGAGGCAGCCGACCAGGGGATGGGCATTACCGAGTATGTGTGGAAAACAAAGATATATAAAATTGGGCACCCTGGGGTACTCAGGTTACCCCTGTTGCCAGCGGGACTGCCAGGTATGGGGGTTGGTGCGCTACTCCGAGGGGGTTTCTCCCCTATGGAGCAGGTGTGAAGGAAGGGGTCTGTGCGGATGAACCAAAGTGGGAACCATGATTATATGAGCGCCTGTTGCCTTTACCTCATATGCCCATAGAGCCAGGCTTAAAGTGCTCCAGTAAGTGGACGTGGAACCTGTTGATAACCCCACGGATGGTTGGGACCGTGCCCCTGAATGCATGTAAGGCAATGGTGTGGATTGTCCACATTACAATGGGTATCATTAGGGAGCGGAGGGTAGATGGGATTGGTGACTCAATCTGGAGAGCGAGGAGGCTCTTTGATATAAAAATTCCTGCTTGTTTTGGATCTTAAGCAGGCGCGCGACTTCCTGCCATATGGCTTTGGTTGGGGGGCATGTTTCTAGGCGGTGATGTAGGGAACCCTCCCCTCCACATAATGCGTAGGTTGCGTGGAGGAAATTACAGTGGTCCCCCATCCTATAGGTCCTTCTCAGACAGCGCCAGGCGTTGGCCCTTCCCCTCAACTGTAGGAGTGGTGTTGCGTCATTCTCCAAACTGCCTTCTGTGTGGTTAAGTCGTAGGGGATGTCCAACGCATCTAGTTATTTGATTCTAGCAATGGTTGGGGTCATCTCAAGCATATCTCTCTGGGGGTGGTTTTCTGGATTTCTTAATTTGAAGTGGGGCTTGGTCGTCCCCTTCCCTGCACAGTGCCAGTGTTCTCTACAGTCCATCCCATGCGGCAGATGGTTCAGAGGATGCATTTGAAGTGAGGGGAGGGTTCCATGCGGGCCTGTTGCAGTAGGGTGTTTAGCAAGGTATGATAGTAGTCTGGGTGGGCTATGTGAGTTGGTTAATTTAAGCGCCTGTGCGAACTTAGTCCTTACTGCCCTGGACCAGTGTTGTTGCAGGAGGTCTTGGGCAAGGATTTCTTTATCCAGGTACCCAGGATGTGGTTGGCATGGCTCTCAAAATCTATTAGTCCCATGCCTCCGCTTGAGCGTGGGCCAAAGAGTGTTTTCATCCATATGGGAGGATGGGATCCGGGCCACAGCCAGCCCTGGATGAGCGCGCGGATTGAAGTTATAAAGGTGAGTGAGAAGGGGATCGCGTGGCAGGGTACCATAGTATTGTGAGGATGCTTGAGTTAGCAACTGTTACTCGCCCCATTAGTCATGGGGATCTTCCCTTGAGGGAGGCGAAGCTTTTGGATACCCAAAGTAGTAGGTTGCTTTCCATTGTCTCATTGGCATATCCCCATGTTTCCAGCCATATCCCAAGGTGGCGGACAGGAGTGGTGGTGGGAGGTGATGAGAAAATGTAAGATGAGTGGGTTTTTCCTTCATATGGGGGTGTGAGGTTCTGGTGTTGTAGCCCAGTTGTTAGTGTACTTGCCTAAGAGAATGATTTCTATTTTCCTTTTGTTGAGCGATGCGTTGCTCACCATGGAATATTCCTCTAGGGTGCGTTCCAGCTGTCGTGCATAATTGTTGTTAGCTATACCTCCACGCAGTCATCCTTGAAGGCCAGTATCTTACCTGTTGGCTGGCCTTGTGCAGTTATGCCCATGAGGCGTGAGTCAGTTACGCGGAGGAGTGAATTAAAACTGAAAAATATACAGCAGTGGGCTAAGCGGGTCTCCTTGTTTTTGCCCTCTGTGTGGTATGATCTTGCTAGTTAAGAAGCCAGGGCCGCATACAGCTATGGTTGTAGATTCTGTAAGGAGCATCGCCCAGTTTATGAATTCAGGTGGGAGTTTGAAAGCGTGTAGGCATTCCTTTAGGTATGGCCAAGTGATGCGGTCATATGCCTTTTCCTGGTCTACTAAGACCAGGGCTCCAGTTGCTTTGGACTGACATATGTTTGCAACCGGGTGTATGATGTTTCAGATTGAGCGCCCTGGTATAAACCCAGACTAGTTGGGTGATAGGACGTCAGAGGCTATTGCGCCTAATCTGGCTGCTAAATCTTTTGTTAGGATTTTTGTGTCAGTATTAGAGAGTGTGATTGGACGCCAGTTTGCCAGGTCCAATTTGTCGCCCTCTTTATACAAGGCTATGACATATGATTCATGGCCACCAGGTAGGAGTCGTGTTTCCAGCAAGCACTGGTTCATAGATGGCAATAGAAGGGGGGCAATTTTCTGAAAATAATTTTTGTAAAATTCGTAGAGTATCCCATCAGGCCCTGGGCATTTCCTACGTGGTGCATCGGGGATTGTATCCCAAAGCTCCTCCCATGTAATTAGGTTTAGAATATTGTAGTTCAGCGGTGTGCTTTGTATTCCGGTGGTTTGTATAAATTTTGTGATTTTTTGTGGGTCTGTCGGCGTATCATGGTATAATTTGGTGTAATAGCAGTGTACTTCCGCCTTGACCTCCTCAGGGTCAGTTGCCACGGTGCTTTTAGTCTTGTGGACCTGTGTGCATGTGGGCTGGTTGTCGCAGGAGTGGAATTGGTGGAAGAAATATGTTAAACATGTTATGCCTTCCTTTATGAACTTACCTCTGTTTGATAATTTGATTCTGTGTTGGTGCTCGAAGATGAGGGTATTTAATCAGGCGGATATTTCCGCCCATTTGCACCCCCTGTTGGGGCTATAACCAGAACTTGGGCATTAATCTCGAGGTGGTTTATTACTGCCAATGTACGCCTGATTGTGGCTGTATTGGCGGTGTACTTATGTGATGCAAGATGTTGAGTTTTGTTAATTAGCTCCTTTTTGAAATTTGCCCATGTTACAATGGGATCTGATGTGAATGGGGCTGTGAATTCTTGGTTCATGGCCTTGTGTTCAACCCAATCATATATTTCGGGAAATTTTATGTTTTCTGGGTGTAGCTTTCTCCAGGGCGACACCTGTGCGTGGGTTCAGGTTGGTGATAACTGCACCAAAACAAGTCGTTGGTAATGAGCCAATATTCTATGCCGACCAAACTAGCATCTACAACGGCTGTTTCCCTCTGGAAACCTGCTCCTACAGAGTTGCCATAACTCACTGTTTTCTCTTTCCATAACAATAATCAGTTGTAAGGGCAGTGATGGGGCAGTGCCCCCCTTCGTCTTCAGTTCAAGAGTCTTAGCTAGTGAAAGACATCGCCTCTTTTACTTGCTCCTCTTCTTCAGAGCAGCTTTCCCAAGTGGTCCCAAACTTGCTCCTAAGCCCAAATCACTTTCTCAGGCCACACAAGCTACTCCGCCTGTTTCACAGAAGCACACAGCCACCAAACTACCCACATCTGCTGAATTTAAAGCATCCACCTCCACGGTGCTATCCCTCTCAAACTCTCAATCAGTAACTCTAGTCTGAAACCTGTCTGCCTGATGCAGCAAAACCCCCTTACCTTGAAGGTCTAAACTCGAGCTGTGATAATTCCAACGCCTCCCCCAAAAGTTAATAAGGTGGAGGAATAACCCCAGGACCTATCACTTTATAAGGGAAGTCCTAAACCTACCCCACCTCCTATGGGCTCCATAACCTGCTTTGATAACCCCTATGACGATGAGTCTGAGGGGGTGATGAAAATGTTGATCATTACGTTTTAGGAGCCCAGGTTATGTGGAGTACCTGATTAATTGAACCCAGAGAGTGTTGAATTGGGCTAAGATCCCTCGTCAAACTTATCTTAGGCAAGTGATAAGGGGCCTTAAGATAATTGACACTACCAGTGACGCTGACCATCTCACTGCCACATTCCTCCGACCTACCCAGTGCGTTAATACCTTGCAGACTATCCAGGAGAAATACCCTGAAACAGCCAAAAGTCTTGCCCCCACTTTTCATCTAAAAGAAATCATCGCTATTCCCCCTCCTTGTGTGGTACTTTAACTAAATTGGAGGTCGTTGTAAATGGAGTGTGGTTTAAAGCCATCCTTGTCACTGGCTCCCCGGTAAACGTTGTGTCAACCAAACTTATTAACAAATTTAATATGGCCTCTGACCTTGACTACACTCAAGAGTTTGGAACATTGGGACCAAACAACACCTGCGCCAATGGAGCCTACCCTTCTCTGCCCATATACTCTGGGAAGCTTCTCTTGTCAGCTCCAGTAGGTTCTTTGCCTAATAATACCTACGATTTACTAATTGGAACCCAATTTATGCTCAAATACAAAGATGTTCTTAACTTGAGGCAGGGCTATCACTTCCTGCTTAACTACGAGGTCCCTCTGATTCTGTCTAATGATGAGCTCAATAAGTAGGATTACATTTGTACCTTTGAGTATCCCTCCTCCGCTTTATCCCTGCATTACACTACGACAGAATGACATATAAAACTGTTGCCTCCCTCAGTGGACGCCCTGGAGGGTATCCCTTCCTATGCTTCTGAAGAGGTGGCTATTAAGGCTGGGGAACAAATGGTAGTGGAAACGAAAATTACCATGCAAATCCCCCAAAACTGCTACTGCACCTCATCAGCATAGATAGAGTTAGTCCTTTGAGCCCAGAGTTTTGCTAGGCGTCTTAGATCCTGCCTATCATCGGCCTACTAACCTTTTTCTAGGGAATCTCACCAAAAAAGATAAGGTGGTAAAAAGCATCAGGAAATTGGAAAAGGCCTGTTGATACCCATTGAGGACATCAAGCAAGTCCAGTGTATTCGGTCTATGGCAGATATGAGCTTACCCACTGACCTTTCCATATGTACCCTATCTTCTGACCATATCTCTGATGAACTGAACCCCAGCTGAGCTGGAGAAAGTACACACCTTACTCAAGGCCTACAGTGATATTTAATCCAAATCCAACAATGACTATGGTCGCATGAAGGGGTGGATGCATACTAATGATGTTGGGGATGCTAAACCCATTCGCTCCAATCCCCTATCACAAATCAAAAGTTGGGGAGCTAATTTTGCTAGAGTAGCTCAAACAGCTGCTGGATGATGAATTTCTGGTGCCATCAAAAATCCCTTGGTCATCCCACTCTAATTAATAAAGAAGAAAAATGGAGGTCCTCAGGTAGTAATGGACTACTTTGAATTAAACAACCTCATTAGGAAAGATAGTTACTCGATCCCTTAAATTGATGATGCTTTGGCCCAACTCTCTGGGACCAATTTTTCTCAGCCATGGACCTGGCTAGCGGTTATTGGCTAATGAACCTTTCTCCACAAGACCTGAGAATTGTACTCTCATTTGCAGCGAGGGTCTTTTCCAACCTACCCAACTACTACAAGTGTTGTGCAATGCGCCCGTCACTTTCCAGCGAGCAATAGATCATATCTTGGAAGATCTAAAATAAGTTGCATCATTGTCTATCTCGTTGATATTACTGTCTTCTCTAAGACTTTCAATGAACACCTCGCCTATCTAAAGGAGGTGTTTCAACGTTTGCGGGCATCTAATACAGACTAAAGCCCTCCAAACTTACCTTTTTCCAGAGGAAGCTAGATTTTCTTTGAGCACTCCATCTCCCAAGATGGGATAAAACCACTAAAGGTAAGGTTGAAGCAATATCCAAGATGCCTTCGCCCAAAACCTTTGCGACATCCAGGTATTCTTTAAAATGATGGGGTACTAGCATCATTTTATCCCAAAATTCGCCCATCTCAGTGAGCCCCTTGTCCGCCTTCTGGCTAAGAACACCCCTTTCCATTGGGGTACTAGAAAAGGCCGCTTTTGAGACTCTAAAGGAGTTATTGCAAAAAGGCCAATACTCCACCACCATGGCTACAGTAAACCTTTCATGTTATTAACAGAAGCTTCTGACTATGCTTTTGGAGCTAAGTTGGCTCAATTGGATGAGCATGGGGATGATCATACCATGTCTTACTTTAGAAAAATGCTTTCAAAAACTGAGGTAACAACAGCGTCATGGAGAAGTAGTGCTTAGCTGTCCTTCTCGCTGTCAAACACTACCTCCCCTTCCTATATGGAGCTCCCTTCAAAGCGATTACTGACCACGCCTCTCTGAAGTGATTGCAAAATATGAAGGATCCCATGAGGTGGTTGGCTCGCTGGGATCTGAAGCTCCAGAATTACGATATGACTATTACATATCATGAAGAAACGCGCCGCATGAATGTAGATGGGTTAATGCAGCTATCTCTTCTTCACTTAGACAATACTGAAGCATAGAAGCTACATAATCTCCTCATGAATCCTGAAGCTTGGGATGATGAAAATGAACTAGTCCTAAAATTGCTAGCTTGACATTCCTGAAACACCAAGGTGGAAAATGGGAAGTTATATAAGAAGGTAGAAGTAGATTGGTTGCCTTACCTCCAGCCATCAGAGTAATTTCCTGTCATTTTGGAGTCTTGCACTATCATGGGGCATGGCAGAGTATATAAAACATATTAGTGGATAAAAGAGCGATATTACTGGAGGGAATCTTGAAAACCATAACTTAAGTCTTGGATGCATGCCTGACCTGTAAAAAACAAATTATACTACATTGCCCAATATCCATATTAACCTACAACGCTGCAACAACCCTTCTACACCATAATTTAGGATGTGATAGGTCCTCTCCCTCAGGCCACAAGTGTCAATCAATATATCTTAGTTGTTATTGATCATTTCGCCAAATGGGTTGAAGCATTAACTCTCCCCGCTCAGACTGCTAAAGCCATAGCTACCTTCTTACGCAATACATTTTCACGCAGCATGGATGTTCCCAGGTCCTCCTATGTGATAATGAGAAAAATTTTACCTCCCAAGTGATGAAGCTCCTTATCACCTCCATGGGAGCACAACAACTCTTCTCAGCCCAGTATAACACATCCACAAATGGTTCTGTAGAAAGGGTCAAAGGAATTCTTCTCTCCATACTCTGAAAAATGGCCAATTAGACCCTCTTCATTAAGATCTTTATTTACCCAGTGCCCTCATGGCCTATCAAATTAGGTATTATCATATCTTAAAGATATATCTTTTCTGTGTATTGTATGGCCGAGAACCTGGGATACCAGCTCTATTAGCAAAAGATATTTTCACTGACAGAACGGACCCAGAGAAAGTTATGAATTATATCACTTAACACATCATCCAACTACAAGCAGAAGCTCTGACTAACTTGGCCAAGGCAGTCTCAATAGAAGCCAAAGCAGCTAATGAGTTCTGAAACCCTCTCCCCTTCCTTTCCAAATATCTGACTTGGTGTTGTATTATCACAACTACATCACTCCTAGAAGTGAGAAGCTCGGTTCTATCTGGAAAGGGCCATTTTCAGTAACATACAAGTGAGGGGATGAGTAGTTTATAAATCTCTCGCTTCTGGAATCACCATCAACTGAGTACACGGCTGCTTCCTACAGCTTTATTCTCCCCAGAACATTATTAAGGGGGTGATTTCAGATAATTACCCTCTTGTCTTCAAGAAAAGAATGCTTTGGGGCAAAATTGGCCAAAAAGGGGAAATGCCAGACATTTACAAATCCCCAATAATAATGAGATCAAGTTAAATTTAAATAAAAATTTTGTTGACCAAAAGACCCTAGAAGAGTCTCAGTGGACCCCTAAATCAGGGCAACACTATTATGACTACTAACTGGGCAAAGCTGCCAAGTCAGGAAGTTGAATTTCCCCAACTTTGCGGGTAAACCTGAGGAATCCATCAAAGGTTTCTCCTCAGTCATGACTAGTTCATAGCCAGCACCAAAGCGGGGACCACCCCTTTTATAGGCTCAGCAGGGGTCCCATAGTGCAAGAAAGATTTTGCTAAATGGTATTGACTGAAATTTAATAAATTATCACCCCACAGGTACATATTGCCAATGATTAACACTTCATCAGTTGTTCAGAAATAGTATAGCGAGTTTTCCGAGCTTTGATAGGCTAAAACCCCATTTACTTAATTTAGAAATTCTCAAGCCATCCAAACATCAAGTCTTTATGTTTTAAATACCTTTATCTATTTATTAAGTATTCACTCTCATTTACCCCTCACTCAGCGCCCAATAATCTATTATTAAAATCAACCCTTTTTAATATTTATTTGCTTTAGTTATTCTCCTACAAGTGGTGAGAAAAGCCCCTCTCAACTATTGTTAGATTCGAGGCACAAAGCACCAGCGAGCCTCCGTTCAAGCCAAAAATAACGACCTTATTTGAGTATAATGGTGTGGGTTTAAGTGTTAGCAACCATTGGCTCTGTTGCATCCTTGGCTCAGTTCAAAATCAGTGATATTAGATTCTGCAAATTGGCAGTAATCATCCGCATTGTAAATCCACTGATGATTGAACCCAAGCTGGTTATTAATCTCTTCAGATATTCCTTGAAGTCTCATATTTAAGTTGGTCTTGAAATTCTTTATTTATGTATTTGGTTGCTTAAAACACACTTCAAAGTAGAGTCCAAGCCGGTGAATATGTTGGAAGCTGGTATTAACTGTTACATCAACTCCTGCTGTTGTACACTACTATACTGAGTGTATGTGACCAAATCAGTGACCACCACCTGCTGTTGAACTTGATCATTCTCATATTTTGGGTACTCAGCTGCATATATTTTATAACATAATCACCAATGATACCATCAGTATTTAGATACCCCAAAAGAGTTAAGTATCTAAATGGAGAAAATGTTTTAAAATATCATTTTTGCTCTTCCTGATTTGTCATATCAAGAAATAGACCACTACTTTTATCCAGGTTATTGGTTGGCAAAAATTGAAATCTCACATCAGGATCTTACTAATCCCTGGTAATTATCTCAGTTTTGCTCTGAGGGTGGTTTGTATATGGTTACAGTATTTTCATTTACTTTAATAGTCAATAGGTGAATGTATTGGGGATTCACCAACATACTAGACTCTAATTGAATCTTTTTAGTGAGCTGCTGATGATCACCCTTCTTGGTTTCTTCTGTGCTCCATATTAGTTAGATAAGTTGACGCTATTTGATTCTAATAAAATTGACTCAGTCTTTTTAGTGAGCACCAAGTTTAAAACCATGGGGTTTTCAGGATGCACAGGTTCACTTACCTTCTGACTTAAAAAATTATATGGACTTGTTTGTTTAAAGATGACTACCTAGTTGTATTTAGATTATCTAATAAATTTGGTCCTAAACTGGCGAATAATGGCAAGACAAGTTATTTTTGCCTGACTATGGCAATAAGTAAATATTCAGATGACTTCAGCTTCACTCTGGCGGTTGACACTTAGACAACTAAGTTCTTTTCAACAAGAATCTGTAAAACAACATTATTTAAATATATAAGATAAGGATCTAAGGTAAATCTCAGTCTAAGGTGTTTATTATTATGAGAATTGATGAATACTTTAGGCGGTAGTAATGGAGGACATGTGTTAGGGTAATCATGGAAATAGCAATACTTTTGGCACGCCAAGCTGATGAAAAAGGATATTGGTTCGATTTTAGGAAAGATTCCAGATGATTTTCTTGAGGAATTGCATATTTAGATAGTCATTTGAATCAGCCAACATACCAGCTACTAAACCTGAAGATTTCTCATAATTAATTGCTCATTTCAGGCTAACTTACTCTTATCCACACTTTCAGCAACAATCCAGATGAAATAGTAAACGTACCTATCATCAGATAAAATCCTTTTTAAAAATAAAATTAATTACTTGATCAGTTATTATTGCCAAACTGATAACATCATTAAGTTATTGTCATAAAGCTTAATCAATAGGCTAAATTATATATATGAACCAAGGATTCTATAAATTAGGCTTAAATAATCCCAAGCTGGATAATGTGGTTATATTATTCCCACAATGGGCTTTTCTCTATTCTCCTCTTGTTCATTTCCCTGCTTTTCCAACTCAGCAGAACCCCATGGATGTTCCACTTTTCAGGGCAGATCTCCCTGTAATACCCTTGCTGACCACATTAAAAGCAAGTTTAACCAAAAGTTTTTCTTTTTGATTGTTCTTTTACCCAGTAAAAGGGTTATAAGGTGTATGAGGGCAGGGCGTAGTGTTAAAGAGTGGCCTCAGATGGCCCAGATGATACTAGGTCAGTTGTGGGTTGGTCAGAAGACTATAGTTTGGATGTGGATTAGCTGGCAGATTATAAGCCAGTTGCTGCTGGCCACCCATTGATGAAACTCCAACAACTGTCACTGAAAGTTTTGGTCCCAATGGGTGGACTAAATGTTGTGGACAATTGTTGCAGGTAGTTAGCAATTTACAGTGAGGGGATGTCACCCTGTAGAATTGGAGGCATCACTTTGTATAGCTCCCAATGTGGTTTTACAGCATTCTTAGAAACATTGACTTCCATCTTTGAAATTGTTCCTGATCCTATGAGCACATGCGCTTCCAAGGTAAAGTGGTCGCAAATGCTGAAAGAATTCATTCCGTTGAAAGCAGATAGTCAAGAAATTTGATTTTCATTAAGCCATTTTTTACCCCACCAAACAAGCGTAGCACCAAATCTTTGATCTCATTGTAGGTCATGAAGTTGTCCTACAGGTAACAGTTGACCTGGTCGGCGCTCTCAACATCTAAGGTGGGATTAGCAGCTTTGCGTTAAAGCAATCTGAAAATCCTTTAACAGCAAACTTGAAAATCTTGAAGAACCCGCGCATATTACCACCAGTAATAAAGGGCCACTTTTGACGCACAAAATCTCTTCTCAATCTGGGCTGAAGGTCTGGGAGCATATTTAGTGGTCTCCTGCATGGCGAAATGCACCTACCATGGAGAGTATAAGTAGGTTGTGGGAAAGAATTTGGTTAGCCATGGTCCCATGCAAAGTAATGGCCTCTTCAGTTGGGATTACAGTGATGACTGGGGTAACTCACTCGTGGACTCATCATATTCTTTCCCAGAGTTGAAAAATCATGAACTTAATCCATTTACCGCTCTCAGCAGTGAATACCCCTTCCAAGATTTGTTCCACCTTAATTTAATCACAATGGAAGCGCCCTACTTTAGCGTCCTGCCTATTCTCATCTACCTTTTTGTAACTTGGCGTAATTCTTTTTCAGAGTACCATTTTCGCTTGAGATTTTGATGATACTCAACCAAGTCATTAATTGTTACTTTAAAACTGAAACTCTGGCATCCAACATCAAGAGTTTGACGGGAGGTATCATCTAATTGGCTTACTAATGAAACACTTTGCCAAGATACTCCTCATTTGATCATTGCATATTTTCTAAACTAAGCCTTAGATTGGCATATTCCACTGAGTCAATGAATGGAAGGGTCACAGTCCATCATCAATAGGCATTATTAAAGCCCTATAGTCGAGTTAACTGATCATACAACTGCCCATATTTGGTGAAACTGATTCTGAAGATCCAGGGTCTCAGGAGCGTGGTAGTTGATCCATTCACCTCTTAGCCGACTGAGATAACTTGAATCAGTTGTCTTTGTTGATGACTCATTTCATGTACAGGGTAACCGTCCCTGATGTAAACACAGCAAAATTGATAACTGACACCCATTTGGTCATTACTTGCATGAAAGGTTAGGTGTTTCGTCCTAATATAACCATGTCCCTAATCCAGTTAAGTGTGAGAGTACCCATGTTTAACAGCTCTCCCACGACCTGTGGTAGCTCTTGGCTTAACAAGGGCACGAACTGATCCATCTGACTGTGGGAATCAGAAACATGGTTGTGTACTTGGACAAGAGCCCCACTCATCACTGAGAACGTCTGCTTAAGGCGATCCAGCAAAAGATGGTTGTGATTTTGTTGAGCCTAGAGAGCAACATCATGTATCCAATATCAACATTATGACGAGCCAGGACTTAAAAGAGATGGATTAATAGATGGCTGTACATAAGCAACAATGTATTAGACTGTCTCATGCGACTTGAGATGGCATATCAGGATGGCGGTGGTCGCGTAAAAATAGGACATATACAATTCACATCATTGAGCCTGATAACGTTAAAAAGGAACATGTTCATAAAATTCTCAACTGGGTCCCCATCATAAAGGCAGTATACACGGAGGAGTCACTCCATAATACTATGAAGCTGAGTGGCATTGGTATCCGTGGATTGTCTATGCTGAACTGACTCAAGAGCCAGACAGGCGGACAAATGAAACTCCTTTGGAGAGTCGCCAAAGTCATATGGCACAGTCACAGTAAACAGGGTGTTACTCATTAGAATATTCTAAAGGTTAGCCACTATATTTTTTAGAAATCACATGAAGTATTGGAAAAATCAGTTTGAGTTCACCATTAGTACAGGTATTCATGCTGCTTTTGAAATTTATAAGCGGGCCCCTTGTAGTGAGCACCACTGTTGATCTTCCAGAGGATTAGTTAAAATCCAGCGGATTGTTGCACAAAGGTTGAACTCTGACACAATGGAAAAGTGTTATGAGATCACCATTCCTTGAATGAAGATAATAAATTATTTAAAGTAGAACAAAAGAGCTTCCAGAAACACAATCTTTACTATAAAATCAGCGTCACACTGCCAAACTAAAAAATCTACACTAGATATCAACTTCTTACTGAAGAGTCAACTGCAGCTTTCCAAAGAAAAATGATACTTTCCTACTATCTGTCACTACTGTTATCACTCTTACTGAGGTCACTCCTACAACACAACCAAGGATATAATTTCCTTCACTAATTTCTCAGTGTAACTCTTAGTGGAAGTGTAACATCATCATCATATTTCCCATTATTAATCTTTTTGGTATCCGACCTTCTGGCAACCATTAGTAACTTAATAGTATACGCTATTCTTTTTTTATCCTCAGCTTCTAGTCAATGGTACACAAATTATATAATTGCAATTAAAATGCTTTTTTGATGCTTCAGATCTGACAGCCTCTTCTGCGATTGCTTGTCTATCATTATTGAAACTAATTAGATCTTAGTAATTAGAATAGCAGGAGTAAACCATCTTGTTAGATTCCTAGTAGTCTTCATAATTTTTCTACACAATCTGCTTAATTATCAACGATTTAAACAACGCACATACAAAGAACTTGTGAAGTTGACAAGTTAGGGGAAGCGATCTACAATCATAAAAAAGAATACATCTCTAAGACTTAAACATTTGGTGCCCACTAGCGGAGGGTAGTTGAGTTTAAGCCGGATTTAAGAAACTATATCAATTATGTCTTACAAGAACGAACAAAGGAAGCTTTGGATGGAACTAGAGATTATAAATAAGAACGTGATAAACCTGCATCACAGGCTGATTCACTGCTTTTGAAATGGGTATAAAAGCCACAGAAGAGATTTTTGACCAAGTTGAAAAACTCAACAATGACCTCTTGGGAAGTCACCTCTTTAATGAAAAAGAGAGAAAATTAATTAAAGAAATTAATATTCCATAAGGCAGAGCAAGATGCAGATAATGAATGCTTACGCCAGATTAATTAGAATATGGCGCGCATGTTGAAGTTAATATAGGAATTAGATAATCTCAAGTGTGATTATGCTCAAATGGAGGCGGATAAACCTGGTAACAATACGCACAAAACTCCAGTCAGGAATATTCAAACCGCCCAGAAATATGCCTAGGTCATCTGCCACAATTTTGGAGATGACTCGCAAAGTTTTTCCCATGATTAATTGAGTAATTGAGCAGTAATCCACTGCCAGTGGAGCCACTGATAAATCTTGTAGTACCCCTAAATTTCCCACACTTCAGTGGGACAATGCCCAAGCATTTTTCTAACTATTAAAAATGACAGTGGTCAGATTTAGTGACTGATAAAAGGCAGTGACCATAATGAACTGCCTAAACATCAATTGTCATAATCATGTAATGCCCCATCTTAACAGAAAATTATGTATAATCAAACTAAGGAAGCCATTATGATAGAGTTCAGAAAACCTATGAAAGTGTTTAATCGCAAACAGGAATTCATGATATTCAATAATGAAAGGACAATCATCTAGTACTAAAAAAATAATGAAAGGACAAAACTCTAGCAGCTTTCTTTGACTGGCTCTACATGAAATCACAATTCATGGAAGGTTTGAAAGTAAATTCATATTTGGATGCACAAATTATGATTCAAGCGGTGCTTAGGCCCTAACAAGATTTTCATCATAAATTGGTCTCAGCGCTGGTGACTAAATGTACAAATCACAGAAAGTGGATCATCTAAGAATGTTAGGAGAACCTTTGAAGCCCTTAATCAAACTTTTAAGACCATTCTGTTTGAGATAAGAATACAGTGAACTTTTATGAGCTTATTAAAGAGCAACATAATTGATTCATGATGGAAAACAAGCATTAGGGAAAAAAATTAAATGACAAGACTCAGATTCGCGGCCACCATAGTAGGAAACCTGGACAATTGCCTCTTAAAGATGGAGCAAAAAGCCTAAGCAGCAAGTTACTATAGTCCAGGCGAAAGTGAAGGAATTTTAGTCTAGAGTCAGGAAAAGGACCTGTGGTCTAGATAAAGAACAATCCAGCGAACCGGGCATACCTGTTACCCATGAAACATAAATTATGACATAAATACTTCCAATTTTATCGTAGATAAAGAAACACCTGACCTGCTCTATCAGGTTTTTAAACTAGACATAAACGCCTTTAACTAAGAATAAACAAAAGGAATCAACCTCAATATCGTGAAAGAATTGCTTGGTCATATGCTCACTAGCTAATGGACAAGATAAATTCCGCTGAAAAAACATAAGAATTGCTCAAAATAGGATTAGGCAAAGTGAACGTGTCTTTACCCATTAGTATGATAAAGGAATCCTTCCCTGATATATCTGTGTAATTTATTCTCATCCTATGTTAGTAAATAATGCCGTTATTCACTCATTAAGCACTTAATACAATACTCTGAGTGTCATATTCAGATATCATAAGCACCTGAGTAAGAGTATGTTTGATAATCGATAGTGGAGTGTCAATCATCATTGTTTTGACCAGGATGGTGAAATAAATGAAGAAGTTGCAAGATTTAGAGCATCAGAAGGAGTATGGAATGTCCAGACCATACATCAAAAAAGTCTTTGGAGCCTACAGTGCGCTTCCAATTTAGCTCAGATTGCTTGTGGTTTCAGCTCCCATTATAGTGTTGGCTAATAAAATTTACAACATACTTATTTTAATGGATTTCCTGAGAATATATGGTGTAAAATTTGAATTTGAGGATAATACCTTGAAAATTTTGAGGCAAACCTGACCTTAGTATATCAACAAAAAGGAGAACTGCCGCTTACAAAGAAAAGCAATTTTGTATACTTTATTTAAAATGATGGCATCATTCCAATCCAGTACAGATTGTACAAAAATGAATGGAAATGCCAAAGAAGATCATGGAAAATTTTAGGATACCCAAGATGATGATAATAATAATACCATTCTGCTGGGAATGAAAAGAATTGTTAACACAGGGTAACGATCAAAATCCTGGAGCAATTATACAGAGAAGTCATTAACCCAAGGAATAAAGTTAGGATTGAGCCATGGTTAGTACCAGGTATTTTATTCCAGGCCACGTAAAAATAAGTGTGCTACTGGCCAATATGGGAGAAAACTAATAAAGATAGAGAAAATTAAGTCATCATATTTCATCATTTAGTCTCAAAGGTGGTAATCAGTAAATTTCATGATTTTCAGAATGTTTAGCAAGGTGGGACTACTGGAGGATGCTGACAAAAGCATCAGCATTCTTGTAGATCAGAAGCAACTTGCTTATTTATCAGAGCAACAGCAAGAAAATGTGCTACAATTATTTGAGAAATATTGGGTGATATCACACAGAATGACCACAATATTGGATGTGCAAAAAACGTGATCCATAAAGTTGACACTGGTGTCAATCTGCTGATAAGAATGTGACCTGTCCTCTGGTATAGGGATGCTGAATCTGTGGTTTGAGAAGAAATAAGCAGGTTTATCGAGCATTGGCTCCTCATTTCATAATCAAGTCCATAGGTGAGTCCAGTCCTAATTTTGAAGAAGAAGGATGGAAAAATCGAGTAGTGATTATTAGAGCTGATTAAATAAAATATAGAAAGATCCTATCCACTGCTGAGGATTGACAACGCACTTGATCTCCTAGGGGATGTATAGATCTTAGCAATGGACTTGATTATGAATATTGGTAAATCAAATTACCTGAGGAAGATCAATAGATTTGTGTAAAAAACCGCACAAGGTCTAAAATAACTGATCAGCATGCCCCAGGGATTGTGCGAAACACCAACAACATTTACAAAAGGTATGATTTAATATTGAGTGATCTAATGATCTTCTTTGTTTTAGTATACTTGGATGATATCATTGTATACTGCAGGACCTTATCAGATCATATGGTGCACTTAGAAGACATTTTCAAGCGCCTGGAAACAGGTAAATTGAAGATCACTCCTATAAAATGTCATTTCTTCAAGAAAGAATTTGAGTTCTTGGGGTTGTGATAGACTCCTGAGGACTGCAACCACAACTGCAAAATACTTCAGCTATTGAAAGGATGTCAATCCTGAAGAGCAATGGGATATAAAAGTATTTCTTGGGATCTTCGTCTACTATCACTGATTCATAAAGTTTTTTTAGAACCACTGTTCCATTCTTCCACTTATAAAGGATTTGAAAAGGTTTATGTGGAATGATTAGGCCCAGAGGCATTCGATGTGTTACTCTAATATTTGATGACCAGTCAAGTCTTAAAATACCTGAATTCAGATAAGGATTTCATTATCCCAACTGATGCTTTGTTGATAGTGATTGAGACATCTTGAGTCAAGCGGATTAAGTTAGGATGAAAATCTTGTGGCTAATGTGAGAAGAAAGCTAATGCCAGCAGAAAAGAATTATACTATGGTGGAGCATAAATGCTTTGCGGTGATCTATTCATATAAACAATTCTGAGTGTATATCCATAACTATACTTTAATGTAGTAATCAACCTCTAATTTTTTGCTGGCTCCAAAACCATAAGGAAACATAGGGGCAACTGGTCTGATTGGAGTTAAAATTACAAGATTACAATTTTAAGATATAAACTGGACTGAAGCACATCAATATGCTGACGGATTATCGAGGTTGCCTGCAGTCCAAGTTTTCTACCATCAAGAGGACGATTTATCCAAAAGATTGATAGAGGCTAAGGTCAGGGACAATACCTAAGAAGTTCAAGTTGCACTCAAGAAAGCAATTTCTTAACACTGAGGTCTGAAATAGAAAACTATTAAGATAATTGGTTAAAAAGATTCTTTATAAAACTGGTTAGAATATGCGTATTTAATCCAAGCTGCACATAAAGTCATCAGCCATGGTGGCCTAAGGAAGACCATGTCTATATTCGTCAGTATATTTACTGAGAATAAATAAGTTATGATATCGCCAACTACCTCGCCTGTTGCATGAAATGCCAACTCCACAAGCCTCATAAGAATGTATTAGTATACATGCTAGTTATCCCTGGGTTATCATGGCACACAGTGTCAATAGACGTGAATTCCCCTGAGTGTCAGCACTGGAGGCGCGAAATATATCATAATGGACATTGACTATATATCCAGATGGGTCAAAACCAAAGCCCTGAGAAAAGTAGAAGCTGTGAGCTTTAAAGTTCACCTTGGATCTAGTATTCTACAGGAACAAATATCCTCAAGTGATCTTGAGTAACAATGGAACCAAAAAACTCTTATGTTATCCCATGGTTCAATTAATTGATGGAATCAGAGGAGTGATATCAGTTCCATACAGAATAGAAATGAATCAAATGATGGAGAGAGTAATAGAACGTTACTGTGACACTAAGAAAACTGATCGTTGGAAAGCTTTCACTTAGGAAAATTACTTTAGTTAAGTTACCTTCACCTATAATACAAGTCATCACACTGCAACAGAAAAATGCAATTTGTATTACTTTAGAGATGAAATGCAGCCTACACACCAGTTTTTGTATTCTTTAGTAAAATCAGTAGCGTGGATGAGTACCGATCAATACCTGAAATGACTGGCCAATATTATGATCAAACTGCAATTGCAAGCATTTGATACAACCTTAAGGAATAAGATCAAAGCAAAGATGTTGGACGACAAAACTGATCAGCAATAAAGGAGTACCATATGAAGGATAGGTTAAACTATTTCTTTACCCATGGTTTTGATGGTGAAATAAGCTGGATGCTTTGTGGATAGGTACGTTCTAAGTAATTTCCAAGATGGCGACTGATGCATACACATTAAGAACATCACGGATGGTCATGTAGTGAACTGGGTCTATATGAAATTTCTTGAGTATTTTATTAATGGATGGAATAAGTGCAATGTTCCTGAAGGGCCAATGAACCTTAAAAATCAATCAAGTCCTATTGTTAGTCAAGTCCCAGGTGGGGGTCGCTGAACTATGATAGGCAGTTAAGTCTTCTAAATCGACCTATGAAACATGATTTCTGGTTAGGTAAAAAAAAAAGAATCACCGAACTAGAGTAAGGGAAACAAAAGATGGACCTCTGAACCTCGTAATAGATTAAGTTCATTTAAAAAGATAACATATGGAAAAAGAAATAGAAAAATACAAATATAAGATTAAAAATTATAAATAAAGATACATAAAAATATAAATATGAATACATATATATAATCAACTTTAAAAACCATCAAAATCCATCTGGTGATGTCCCCTTATGTTATCAGTAAGACTAACTCAGGTTGAGCTTTGTTCACTGTGAGTAGTCCTGAGGTGCTGAAGAAACAACAAACATTGACAGAATCAGGACAGATTGAAAGTGGATCTGCTGGGAGTAGTCCCTTAAAAAATAAATCCCAGCCTGGTAGGATACAGGGAACAAGGAATTGAATAAGCTCCCTGAAATTATTCTTTAACAACGTGGTTCATATAACCCTGACCCGAGAAAACAGATTTTCTTGACCTTTTTATTGGCAAGAACACCTGAATTAGGCTGGTATGACATGTGGCCATGGGAACCGCGCTCTACGGAAGTTGCAGTTAAGAGGAAATGGAAATAAAATGCGCATAGAAGAAGACTAATTTAGTATGCATTGAATAAAGGAATGGAGATGGACTAAGGGCACTCCATGTCTAAGCTATGGTGGCAGACTCAGTCAGAATCATTGCGCTGTATGCCCCAGAAAACCTTCATTGCTGGGTAGTCTGGTCAAGTGGGGAGATGTTTTAGGATTTCTTCCCACATCACCCATCTTCATTGATTAATATTACTCTGCTGGTCCACTAAGAGATTCATCCCGCTAGTGGATGTTGAAGATATTATTACTTATATGATAACTATTGTCTGGAAAAATACTTTTTGCAAATTTTTACTAATCTGTCAGATTACAATCTGCTAGATTGATGAGCGTTTCTTTAGGGATGATCCATAACAATAAGAAAGCAATTAGGTGGTTTTTTAATTATCAATAATTTAGTTGCTTGTTAGAGTAAAACAGGTTTAGTTACAGATTGACTAAGGAGTTTTTGATTTGCCGGCGATTAATGCCATCTTTTATAAAAGCAACTCTAAAGTTAACCTTTCTTGGAGCACAATCTGCTATTTATGGATAAGAGTACAATCACCTAAGTAGGTTGTTACCTTATAGGGGTAAATTAGATGGGAGTTGAGCAAAGACGTTAAAACACGTTTTCATTTTAACTCAGAAGAGGTCTCAATTGAGTAGGAGAGAAGACAAAAGTATATTTGTTGAGGAATAAAATTGTTTTGCATGAGCCTAGAGGCTTAATTAATCAACGACTGATGCTATTCCCATTGGGGTGAAAACTGAAGAGTTGTGCACATAATTCCTATATATTCTCATTGACTTTATCACAAAAAATTTAAATAAAATTATATTTTATCAAATATACAATTATTTATAGTTTATACTTTTGACTGTTTGCTCTTTGGATTAGAGAATGAAGGACAAGAAGATCCTTTGCCCATATAATCGTTGATCTCCACGTACTTGGAGTGATGATAAGGAAGAAGAACCTTTGAATCCTTAACTTAGGTTAAGTTTTACTAGACGAAAAATGGAAAAGTTCTATCATTTCAGAAGAGAGCAATATTAGGACAAGCTTCTGGTTGGCGTTAAACCCAATCATTCTAATTATCAGATCAACTATAATATTAATTTTTAAAATGCTATTGCCCATTTTATGTTATTTTCAAATTGAACAAATCACATACAAGGAACCTGTGCAAGTGAACAAAGGAATATGAAGTGAATTACTATTCAGAACAAGGAATCAAATCTGGGCTTAACAATTGGCACTCATTCCAGAAGAGGAAGTAGAGTGCAAGCTCTTAAAGGTTTAACAAGCATAATGTTGAGGTGGGAATTGAGAAACATATTCTATGTTTAGTTTTTTAGGCTTGGGTCCCCATATAATTTGAAGATAGGATTACCTGACTCATCAACTTTCTCTAAGTAATCCCAAAGACCTTAGTTGCAGATTTTTGGTCAAATGTGGCATAAAGGTGGACTGGGTTGGATCTCTGGGTGAATTTTGGAACTTACTGTGGTAAATGATGGCTCCTGATGGGTTGTAGTAGGTGCGGGCTCAACAAGTAGTCCTGATTGGCTGAATCAGTGGAAGCTTCTAACTAACGCCTTGGGGAGGAGGAGGGAGGATTGTGCCCATATGAATAAATTTGTGGTATTGGCACTGGAAACATCATGTGAGGAGTCAGGCGTGTGAGCTGCAGCTTAAGCTATCAGAGACAGCACCATTTCAAATGGTCCAGGTTATAACAGATGAGACAGATAGTGGGGCCTCCTTCCACTCAGGCCCAGAAAGTATGATCAGGGGAAGAGGTGACAATGGTGAGAGGGGTTTGAAATGGCTATTACAGTTGAGATTTGCATATAATTACAAAGATGTAATCATCATGAGCCAGTTGGCTCCCCTGGAAACCACAAGCATAGAATTGATTGGCACCATACGCTAACAATCCATGTATTAGTTCATTGTATAAATATCAGGTGGAAGGTAGGTGGGGAGGCTTCAAATTGAACCACAAGAGTGGTGTAAACAGGCAACTGGGTGCGAGTGGTGTGAGGGGGTGCTTTGAAACACGAGTGAAATGTTAGCTGTCATTGCAGCATCAGCTTTACAAGTGTAGCCAAGGTCAAAATACCCCGTGTAGGCGCAGAAGACAATGAAGTATGCAGGCTGCACAAGCGCCTAGGATAGTTTTATTATTTTGTTTACTTGCTATATGGAACAATTTTTCATATTAACCCAGAGGCCAAATCACATATTGCATTGGGGGAGCACAATAAGGCTATAAGGCACTACTCAGATTGTTCAAGGTGGAGGTAGAGATACTTGGGGGAACGTATCAACTCAAGGAGTTGGGGATGATTTTTTTTGTTCAAAAGCATTTTCTTATTGAACAGAAAATGTTATTGGTACCACTGTCCCATATTTGAGATATGGGCGGGGGGCTGAGGGCATTGGGGTTTTGCTTTGTGTAAGTGCTTTAAAGTTGTTTAGTTCAGCTTTAATTTATAAATGTTCTTGGAAGCGACGTCTGAGCATAAAGAAAGGCTTGTTTTTTTATGCGTAAAGTCTTCAAAAAAGTTTGGATAATTAGGTAATTGTATATAGATGGACACAATCTAGGTTCCAATCAAGGAAATTTTGATAAAAATTTTAATCTAAACTTTAAATTTTGTTGATTTAGGCTTTTAAATTGACCTTAAAAGCTGGGTTTTTATGCCCTTATTTTTTGTTTTTTTTTTACTTTGACTTTGATAAATCATACATTTTTTAGGGAAATTCAGTGCTCTTAGTTGGAACTATCAAGTCTACTTTATATCTCCCATTTCCAGAAAACAAGCCTGTCAGGATTTGAGATGAAGAGCAAGTTAAAATCAATGTTCCTGAATTGAGCCTTAATGGATCAGCTCTCAACCAGTGTAACGGAACCATATCCTTAAGGCACCAAAACTATAACTAATTAGGAAGCATCAAGCATATGAAGATCAATGGAATCAACTTCATGAATTCCATCTCAGTTTACCAAACCATAAGAGGTGCCGCCCCCACCTCTGTGGTCATGAGGATGATCAATTGTTATGGGGCGCCATCCAGGTGATTGATCCAGAAGGCAGTATAGGACCTTGATTATATGGGGCCATGAAGGTCCCTGAGGCACCATATCCCCGCATGCCCTATAAATATCAACGCTTTCTAACACAGTAAAGTAGTTTATAGTCTCTTAAACTATTTGTTTTTCGACCTCAATACTAATTTTCAGCTTTGAGCCCTTTATTGGACTTCAGCAATAATCAAGAGAACTGTTACACTGAGACAAATGGTGCTCATACTGGGAGCTCCGAGCTGTCCTAAGTTAAAACGTTTATTGAGTATAATGGTGAATACTAGCAGTATTAAGATCAATCTGCAGATCAGTCAAAAAACGTTTCTCGATGGATCAAAGCCTTACAGTATGAAGTGAACCATGCAGCCTAAGAGTTTAGAGCTCTGAGCCACATTTTAGTTCTCCCTGCTCTTGATTTTTGGGAATCAGTATCAACTTCTGTACAATAAATTAACGACTTTATTCATCAGTTAGTAAATGGCATCTACTCCATGGGTGCCCGCTCAAGCGCTTCCACGCCTCTTCTGTGTCCTCTACCATATGGGAACTTTATACCTCGGCCCATCAGCCATCAGGAGAACAGACACTGGGAACTGAGTGCTACCTTCAGAACTTTACTCACCTAGTTATTCAAAGCCTCCTCTAGTTAGTCATATTGCACCATCATGAAACTCCTGACAACTGGGACTCACACAAACCTTACACTATCATGTCATTGTTTTTTACAATGCGGCCTCCTCATTTATCCATGAAAACTAAGAGGCCATTATTGAGAAACACCAATTAATAGTGAGCCCAAGTCTGAATAGCGGTGTTGGATAGTGGGCTATCTGGCTACATTGAGGACCAAATGCATCAGAATATTTAAAACCTCAAGCCTGCTTGTAACCAAAACCTCCACCAAATTAAAGATCTGGTATGGACCCTGCAGCAACACTTTAGAGCTGGCCTCTCAAGCCTACATCTTTGGGAGTGAATGACTTGAAGGGCCTAGGAGGCTAAAGGTCACAAAAGGATGTGAGGGACTTAAAGGACCTGAAGGTCTCCATGGACCTTGAGGGCCCTCTGGCCCCATGACACAGACACTCAGAGACCATGATGACCCTTTTCAAAAGGATGTTTTGGCAGCCCTAGCCGCCCTATGAAATCATATCTGAAATGTAGCCCAGATGTCGTGATTCCAATATGACTGGATGATAAGCCCTAAGTCGTTATGGCAGAATGGATGGAATCTGCAAAGTTTGATATTAGTTATGGTAATTTGATGCCCTGAAATGAGTTGATATTGGGTGTTGGGAAATCGCCTGGAATTAGGCGTCAAGAGAATAACAAATGAAGAATTTATGAAACCAATGAGATATGGCTAATTGAATTACTAAGCCATAGAAGAGGTATCATTGAAGTTGCTACAATATAAGCATGATGAGATGATCGAGGAGGTTAGATTATTAGCAGTTTAGAGTGAGTGGAACAGCGAGGATCCGTTGTATTATTATATTAAATAAAAAGAGTATATTGGGAGCAAGTGCTCCATATTTATTAAATAAGTTTATTCTACTGTTTCAAGGGCAGCGATCCTCATATTTTTGGTCCTATTGCTCAGTGGGTCAAACCCTGCACATGAAAATTGTTTACAGCGTATCTCAACGATAATGCCAATTTTATAACAGTGGTGCTCACTACAGAGGGCCCATTGATCAATCACATAAACTGAAAAAAGTTCTTCAGTTGCTAGTCATGTCATATCAAGCTTGCTTTGGCAGGGAATTATCTCCAATCACTGCAACTGTTGAATATGCAGAACTCAAGCTTGCCCTGAAAACTGTGCTCAATTGAAAGAAGGGTTTTCTGCAAGAAATTGTATTGATAAGCTGTCTATATTTGAACATGATGGGATTTTCATGAATTCTTTAAGCGATTTGAGTTTGCTGTAAACGAGCTTCAGATTGGTGTAAAGCTAAATTACTAATGTCCACCCTGGATGTTGGAAGCGCCAACCAAGTCACTTGCTATCTTACCACCAGTTCCTTTAACTATCAAAATGTTAAGGATACTTTGCTGTGGTTGTTTGGAGGAACTGCAAAAAGGCGCAATGGAAGGCTGAGTTTCTAACCATGGGGTTTCACCAAAATGAGACCCTCACTGCGTTTGCTGATTGATTTCAGCAGAAGCCCATGTGTTAATTGGGGCAGGAGTTTTATCTGAATGTGACATAAGTATAGCATTGACCTCCGCTGTGAAACCATATCATGAGTTTTTTTAAGCCTTGACTCAATAAGTTAGTTGACGTACCTTTGCTTAAACTTGTTTGAATTCTATGCCGTTATCCGCTACCTTCCCTCCACCCAATACAGAGCGGAAACCTATTACCTCCACTGCTAGCCTTATTTATTTGGATTAATTATCCCTCCTGTTCAGCGTCCAGTTGGCATTCCTTGGCCTTATTATAATTACAAGCCTCAATCCCAACTAAGTTGCCAACAGCAGTTCACCTATTGGGAGGGGTCTGGTTACACTGTTCAATACCAGCCCAACTTTTGGGGTGGCCCATTTTACAACAATCAAGGATGCAGGTCTTTTGGGGTTAATTGCTTTTCGAGCAGTCGCTCTAGGTACCTGGCTAGGAGTTGTTATAATCAATGGGTCCAGTAACTACCGTGGGAGCAGTATAATCAAGAAAAAGTCAGAGCGGAGTAGAGATGGGACTCCCTACCTCCGCTATTCTGACTCAAAACGTCCCACCTGAACTTATTCCTGTACAGTCAGCGGAAGTTTCTCAGTATGATGATGCCTTTCTATATCAGCAGCCGGTTGGAGGGTAAATGTGCTGAAACGAATGCAATTTATGGAAAAAGCAGAAGCAGGCTTCCAGGAGCAACCAAAGCCTTATGCTTGCCAATTGTTCGAATACCTTTCTACAGATGAACCAGATCCACTAGCTGATGCACTTCTCATAAAAGGGGTAAACGCGGCCCTCCCTGTGGACGGTATTGTAAAGGAATACTCTATCGTGGGGAAGGGTTTTATGAGCTTCCTTGAAAAAAGAGATCAGTTAAATGTCCACGTTTTAAAAAAATCAGATGCATCTTACTCTGAGTGTACTTATTGTGACATTTTTGTGGCAAAAACCTGAGTTTGCACGATAATTGATATGGGTGCTCCAGTCAACATAGTGTCCAAAAAGTTGGTTTCAAAGTTGAGATTAAAACATGACGTGGAGCATCATATGGTTTATGGGACCGCAGGCGCAGAAAGCACTTTCTTTGAAGGAGCATACAGTGCGCTACCCTTGTGGTTTGGGTCAATTGTCATTGTAGCCCCAGCTATAGTGTTACCAAAAAATAACTATGACCTGTTAATCAGAACCGCTTTTATGCGCCACTTTGGGTTTGTTGTTAGTATGACAGCGGAGACATTTGAAATTATGGGGCAGCGGATCCCAATCTACTTCACTTCCACCGGAATGCCAAAGGATCTGGTACACATGAGTCATATTAACTTTTCATATGGTGATGGGGTGGTTTCAGTTCGCTATCACTGAATAAAGAGCAAGAACTGTGCCCTTCCTTACCAAATTTATGAATATCAAGGGTTAACGCTTAGAGCTGCTGGTCCTATATCTATTCCCTCTGGACACCAAGTAATCATAAGCACTGAGTTAGAGGTGGAAGTGCCTGCTGGGCTATATGGGGAGGTCATTGGGCCTTACAGCAATCATGGCTCGAGCCCCACATGGCCCATGGTATTATACTCCTGGGGCATGGGGAGATCAAGGTCCTGGTAGCTAATCTTCAGGATAAATTAATGAAAATCCGCTGAAACCAAATATTTGCATATCTACATTTCATCCCAGTTGAAGAGGTCCTCCAGGTTCATGATTTTAAATTCACTGGTTAAATATAGTCTGCCCAGTGAGTCACAGCTTGGCATAATGGCGGTTGTACCACAGGAGAATTTAATGGGGTTATCAGAAGACCAGAAAAATCGAGTGGAAGCCTTAATCAAAAATACAAAAAGATCTTTACTGTTGATGATCATGATTTAGGGTGCGCACAAGGAGTGCTCCATCAAGTGGACACTGGGGATAATCCCCCCATTAGGTCTCAGCCTATCCGCCAATCTAGAGCAGCAGAAGAAGTTGTCACAGCAGAAATCAATAAACTGTTGGAGCAAGGAATGCTTGAACCATTGAAGAGCCCATGGGCTTCCCCTATCCTAATTGTCAATAAAGGATGGTTCTAACTGGGTAGTGATAGACTACATCAAACTCATCAGCATTACGAAAAAGTACTCATACCCTTTGCTATGAATTGATGATGCATTGGACCAGTTGAGGAAAGCTTGTTACTTCTCCGCATGGATTTAATATCTGTCTATTGGCAGATTGAGTTACCTGCGGTGGAACAAGAAAAATGTGCCATTATCATGTCAAAAGGGCTCTTTCAACTGACACATATTCCTCAAGGCTGTGTTATGCCCCCGCTACTTTCCAACGGGCGATGGACACTATTTTTGCAATTTAAAGCTGTCATGCGTTCTTGAATACCTTGACAATACTAATGTTTTCTCCCTCACATTTTCTGAGCACCTTAGCTATTTGGAAGAGGTATTCCGCCAGCTGGCTGAGGCCAACATCAAAATCAAACCCAGAAATGCCACTTTTTCAAGGATCAGCTAGAGTACCTCGGGTTTGTAGTTGATGCAACAGTGCTGAGGCTTAACCAGCTAAGGTGGAGGCAATTCATAAGATGACTATACCAAGGAGTAAGTGAGATATACAAGTATTTTAAGGGTTGGTTGGCTACTATTGCTGCTTCATACCAAACTTCAGTTGTATTGGAGGTCCGCTGTTTGGGTTATTAAAAAAGGACGCCACATTTGAATGGAACACAGTCAACACTCTTTTGATACTCTTCGAACAGCATTGATTGAGGTGCCAGTGCTACGCTACCCAAGTTTCAAAAAGGAATTTTTTGTACAGCCAGATGCATCTCTTTCCGCTGTGGGGGCAGTTCTGTCCTAAAAAGATGATGAGGGGTAGATGCACCCCGTGGCATACTGCAGTCAAAGCCTGAATAGCCATGAACATATATACTGTGACTAATTGAGAGTGCTTAGTAGTGTTTTATGCTTACAAGCAATTCAAAGTATATTTGCATGGTGTAAAAAATAAAGTTGTAATGGATCACGCCTCATTACGCTGGCTGCAGAACCTTAAGGAGCCGGAGGGCCAGCTATCACGATGGGCCCTTAAACTACAGGCTTACAACTTCGAGATCCTTCACTGACCAAGAGAAAAACACCAAAATACTGATTGCTTATTGAGGCTAACAGCTATTGCAGTTATTGCGGATCTGAGCGAATTATGTATGACCAGATGCGCAGCGGAAAGTATGATGATGAGCTGCCTCAAGTCATCAAGGTGATGAATGAAATGAGAGCAAATACTCTCCTGCGGAATGGTGAGTTGTACAAGCAGATTGGGAACTTAACAGTGACCTTTTAGCAACCCTCAATGCAGCCTAACATTATCATGAGCGCACATAAGGCAGTTGGGAATGGTGGTGTGCGCAAGACATTGGAGTTGTTGAGGCCTCAGTATTACTGGGAAAGCATGAACTTCAATGTGCTTGATACTATCTCCTCCTGTCACCAGTGCCAAGTGGAAAAGCTGTTCCACCGGAAGACCTCATACCAGTTAGTGAAGCTGCACTTCGCTTGGCATATAGTTTCCCTTGATGTCATCAGCCCTCTTTCAATGGGAGCTAACCTGTAAGTCCAGGGGAACGTCTCCTGTATGTTAATTGGGCCCTCTTCATGTTTCCAAGTAAGAAGGCTCTAAAGAAAGGCTGTACCCCTCATGACCCAGGGCGATCTTGCACACATGGTAGATGAGCACTGGGTAACAGCCCTCCCTCTTTGGATCCTGCCCCAGTGCCCACACTCACCTTGGCAGAACTCGTATGCCTGATCAGGGATATTTGCACTGAGATCACCAAAATGAAGTCTATTGTTCAAAAATGAGTGGAAAGAAGCCCAATGTTTGGAATCCACTTAGTGAAAAGATATGAATATAGACTCATCAACTGGAATCGCTGATGGGTTTGATTTGGCAAACACTGCGATCATCAAAATCACCCCTTCAAAAAATTATTGTGGATCATCCCCAACGTGCAGGTAGTAGCATTGGACACCACCAAAAATAGTTCGAAGCTCCCTTATGGCAAATTGGGTGTTGCGGCTGATGCAACACTTTTGCCTGAATGAATGACCCAGTGACTGGGCATGGGTGGGTTGGGCATCCTGAACCCATTCCCAACCAATTGGGTCCACCCTACATGGAGTGGCCCTGGGGATTCCCACTGCTCTTTGGGCCACATGCCATCACGCCAACCATCAGAAATGCAGTCAAGCCTCAGTTTGGGCATTTGAGGTCAAACTGACAGAAACTCAGCCTGCCGCAAAATTCTTTGAAATCAGTTCCCAGTGAGTTATCTGCCCTCATTCCCAAATAATTCGCCAGTTAGGTTGAAATTGAGGGTCTTAACCCCTGCTTGTTCCCGCATCAATTGACCACTATTTAATCAGTTACATTGCACTGAGAAAATTGTTGGTCGCTTTTTTCCAAACTTTTTACAATAAAATTTGACTCTATAAACTATCAATTTTGTTTTTATTGATATTCTTCTGGCCGCATTCCCAATGGCTTTTCTCTGGTGGCCTGCCAGTCCTTATACTGGATGGGCTTTACCAGTACTGATGATCACTATGGCCCCTACCATCGTCAACTGGATCCAGCGAGCTAGATACCTCTGGCAATTCTTCCCCTTTATTACTAACATCCCCTAACAATATACTGGGATCTTGTGGCCTTACATCCACCATCTCCAAGCAAGGCTCCACCTCCTTGTCTCCTCAGTTGAAATTAACACACCTGCCGGTTACCTTGTAGAAACTATACTTGTGGTACCACCCCCTGCAGCAAGACCACCAGTGTCTGGGGCTTTCTCTATTTGGTTCGTTCTCAGGTTGCTGTTCACTATTGCCCTACACCAGCGTTTCAATTCCCAATGCCTGGATCCATACAACGTCATACATGCGGCAATGCCTCTGGCATTCTGGTTTGCTTTTTGGATTCTTACGCATCCCAACTGGCAGGCTAGTCTAAACTTCTTCTGCCAATTTTCATGACATATTTGACCAACCATTGTTTACAGCCACTTCCACCCTGCTCTTCGAGGTGGGCGTTGCAGTGGTTACCCTCTACCAAATGAACTTGCAATCAGTAGTCTTATTTTTGTTGTTTGTTTGGTCACTTGCTAATTAGTGGTAGTATCCAATCTACCTTGGAGAAATTTCTTCAGGCCAGCAGAGCCTCATGGATTACTACCCCTCCAACTCCTAATATCCTGGAAGAAAGTTCATACGTTCCTTCCTTAGAGATTGTAAATCAAGTTCTCGACGCCCTTTCTGAGGTTCAAATGCATCTGGCAATTGCCCTTAACAACGCTGCTGCATTATCTTATGCCCTACAGGGGGTTCGCTTTATTGGATGCTGTGGAAGGTGATTCATGTTGGTGGGTTCAAAATCTTCTGCGCTCTTTCTCACAAGCATGAGATCCCACTTCGCTGATTGCCATCATATCAGCCACCTTAAAACCCCCGGTGCTACGCTCAGACCACTTATTCAGATTGCTCTCTACTATAGCCAAAGCCCCTAGTTTGGCTTCTTTGATCTCTACCTTCCATGAACAGGATCGCACACTGGACCTCTTTAATGATATGCTTCAGGCAATCTTTAGATCAGGCTTAGATTTGGTTTCTGCTCACCACGAGGTTTGGTCCACCTCGAAAGGATTGGTAGATCAAATATGTACTGCTGCGACTACTATCAATGCCTCCCCTCGCCATACTTCCCGCTATCAAGGGGAAATTTTATGATAGGATTACCCAATGACGCCGCGGATAAAGTTTCTACCATTGAACCAGTGATAATTTCACCTTCTGAGCTCATAACCACTCCTGCGTCATAGTTGGCTGATCCTAGTTCGCCTATAAAAGAATCATTAAAAGCCCAGATGGAGGAAGCCAGTTCTCAAGCCCTCGTTCTTCCCAACTTTACTCCAGTAAAAGCCCCCGACCTTCCCCCAATTTGCCTGCCATCTCTTTAGTTGCAACAGAAACGCCTGAATCTTCCAATAAAAAAACTTCACTTATCTCTTATTACCTATGAAGATTAGTATCGGATCTCACCCTCTCTCCTTTGAGGCCCTGGTGGACACCAGAGCTGTGGGTAACTTCATAAGCTTCGAGTTAGCCCAACAATTAGGAATGGACATGGACGTGGGTTCATCAGTGATGGTGACTTCTTCAGCCTCCTAGACATCATATATTGTCCGTCAGCCAGTACCTTTTCAGTACACCAGTTTAGCTTCTGTGATTGGTTTTCCACTATGCCAAACTTGGTGTTTCCGGTAATCTTAGAGGTGGGATGATAGCATAGAAACATATCAAGATTCATCTGAAGTCTAACATGTTGTCATTTGTTAATGATCAACTGAGGTGAATTTCCTTTTAGTCAACACTCTTAATAAAACTCAAGGTCACAATTCCATTACTTCCCCTCATCTCTCTGAGGGCCTCCGTCCAATTTTCCCAAAAGTTTAATGAGCTATTGAAGTATCTTTGATTCTGAAATCATCTTCCTCCTCGTACTGAATTTGACCTAGGATTTCGTATGACAAAGCAGTTGGTGAATATCAAATGTTCGTTGTATCCCCATATAGTGGAGGAAGAGGTTGAGCTTAACACTTGGCTGTATGATATGCTAAAAAAGGGTGGTTGTTTAAGGAGACATCGCCAGTAGCGTCTACCATCATCTTTGCTATAAAAGCTGATGGTTCCCTCCATCCCTGCAAGGATTATGGACATTTAAAAAAGTTACAGTTCATAATCCCTACCCCCTGCCTCTGGAGCAGATGATCAGCCATGCAATCGCCAAATCTCATTTGTTCTCCAAGCTGGATCTTGTCAACGCCTTCAACCATATTCAGGTAATGGAAGGGCAATAATGGCTAACAGCGTTCTGGTTGAAGCGAGGCATTTTCCAATTCTGCATAATGCCCTTTGGGATGAAGGATGCCCCCACTACGTTTCAAAAAAAGATTGGCAGTGTACTGGGTGATCTCCAGCTTACTTGCATGGTTGCATATATTGAAAACAATCTTGTTCACTCCCTGACTCCCAAACAACAACTTATGACTTGGAAGCAGTCTGACTGCTTTGCACAAGGCAGTATTGTTCATTAGGCCCTCCAAATGCGAGTTTTATAAGGGAAGAAGTTACCTTTCTTGGGAACCTCTTCCTTAAAGATGGCTACGCGATTCATCCCAATAGGTTGGACGCTATCTGTGAATGGCAACCCTGACAACCCAGAAACAATTTATGGAAGTTTCCTGGGAACCATTATTTTCTTAAAGAAATTTTCCTCGGCTCTTTCCCAGCTAGCTGCCCTTCTCTATCCCCTCACAGGCAAAAATGTACTGTTTTGCTGTACGCCTGAGTGCCAGCAGGTGTTAAAGTCAATCAAGGAGGTGTTTTTATTCCCGTCTGTCTTGAAACATGCAGATCGTGCCAAGCCATATATCGTTGCATGTGATGCCTCCTTGGTGGCAGTGTGGGCAGTGTTTCTCCAAGAGCACAATGGCTTGGAACATCCAGTCACTTATTTTTAAAAAAATTTACCTCTACGGAGCAATCTTGGGCCATCTATGACAAGGAGTTGACAGCCATGTCATGGGCATTGACTCATTGGAGGTATCTGTTACAAGGTGCTCAACATGAGTTACCTGACCGAATGGATTACCAGGCTCTCTTGTACTTCCGTAAACCCCAAAAATGGCGCATTGTCAAGCTTATAACTACCAGGAAATGTGCATTTTCAAATTCAAATACGAATTTATAAAAGGTGCGCTTAACTTACTTCCCAATTTTCTCAGCTGCAGCCCTACCCACTGTCCCTCAGACCCAGATGTAGTGGACCTAATTACCATAATTCCTGCCGCCCAAATTTTTTCAATTGTCCTCCATCATCTCTTGTGTCGCCCTTGCTCCCAACGCCTGCTAGTTGCTTAGGTCTTAGCTGGCTAAATGACCTGCCCTGAAGATGTTGAGTTATTCGAGAAATTGTCCCTCCAAAATCATAAACACTCTGTTTACTCTTGGTGGAGGGCCTCATCTATTTCTGGTCACGAATTTGGGTTCCCCCTCCCTTCAGAGCTAAGTATTTTACACGCTCACGATCCCCCCATGGTCAGCCATCTGGGCAGTAAAAAATGAATCGACTTGATCAAGTGGACCTATAATTGGGTGTGTTTAACTAAGGAAGTATTGGCCTGAATCGCCAAATTTTGTTACTTGTGCTCGGGCTAAGTCAGATCGCTCTGGTAGAAATGGGCTTCTACACCCCTTACAACAGGCGGAGGGTCCATGGACATCATTGTCCATGGTTTTTCGTCAAACTCTCCTGCTCTAATGGGTTTATGGCGGTGATGGTGGTGGTAAATTGTTTCGCCAAGTTTTCCCTTTTTATCCCCCTGCACTTCCATGATTACATCAGAAGAAACCACTCATCTCTCTGTGCGCCATGTGTTCTCAATGTTTGGCCTCCCACAGGAGATCATCAGTGACTGTGGCTCACAGTTCACGGCGCAGTTCTGGAGTAAACTCTTGTTTATCTTAAAAATCTCCCCCTGTCACTCCATGGCATATCATCCCCAGTCCAATGGACAGACTGAGCGAATTAACCAAGTCCTAGAACAGTACCTGCGTTGCTATGCTTCAGCAGCACAGGATACCTGGGATAACGACCTTCCCCTCGCTCAATTCGCCTATAACAATGGGACTCACACTTACACGGAGTTTTTCCCTATGAAGTGACGTTAGGTTATAATCCTTCCTTTTGGTTGGACCCTTCTTGAGGTCCGAGGTCCAATATGCTGCAGATCATGCTGAACATATTAGGTCTACTCAATCCTTAGTGCGGGAACACCTCACCAAGGCCATTGAAGACTAAAAGCAGTTCACAAATTGTAGTGACTCCCAGGTCATGACACAATGATGGGCTCCTATGGTATGCTCGATACATGTCATTTGAGAATGCAAGTACCCTCCCGTAAGTTCGCAAGTAAGCGTTCAGGCCCCTATTTGGTAGAGGAAGACTTGGGCAATGGTGCGTTCCAGTTAAAACTTCCAGCTCACTGGAAACAGCACCCCATCTTCCACGTTTCCAAGTTGTTTCCCTTAAAAAGCAAAGTTCACATGGATCCTGAGCCAATCATTATTGAAAATGCAGAAGAGGATGAAGTGGAAAAAATCCTAGCATCCTGCAAGTCCCGTCAGTCCATTTAATATCTCGTGGCTTGGAAAGGGTATCCAGCTTATAAGAAAAGTTGGGTTAAGGATCACGATTGCACTAACTGCATGGAACTGGTCAAAGCATTTCAAAAATCCCACTCCAACGCCCCCCCCAAAAAAAAAATTGTGACTGTAATAGCTATCAAGTTACCCAAGGCGCACAAAAATGTGGCCCTCAAGCAGTTTCCCAATGGTGGTGCCCTTCCTTTGGAAAAAGGAAAAGATAATGTAAGTCCTGGGAATTTCCCCTATGTGTCAATCAGGTCCTCTTCCCATTTCCAAGTAAGAAGGCTCTGAAGAGGGTTGCTGTACCCCTCATTATCCAGAGTGACCTCGCCCATGTGGCAGATGAGTGCTGGGTAACATCCCTCTCTCTTTGGATCCCTCCCCCAGTGCTCACACTCACCTCAGCAGAACTTATGCTCCTGATCAGGGAAATTTTCACTGAGATCGCCAAAATGAAGTTGATTGGTTTGAATATGAGTAGAAACAAGCTTGATGATTGGAATCCACATAGTTGAAAAGAAATGAAGATTGACATATCAACTGGAATCGCTGACAGCTTTGATTCAGCCAACAGCATGATTGTCAAAATCAACCCCCTATCAAAATTGTCAGGGATGATCCCTGACATGCAGGTAGTAGCCTCGGACACCATCAAAATAGTTCAAAGCTCCCTCCGACAAATTGGACGTTGCAGCTGATGCAACGCTTTTGACTGAATGAACAGCTCAGTGACTGGGCATGGGCGGGTTGGGCATCCTGAAACCGTTCCTAACCAATTGGTACCACCTTACATGGGGTGGCCCTGGGGGATTCCCGCTGCTCATTGGGCTTTAGGTGTTGTCACATCAACCATCAGAAACGCAGTTGAGCCTTAATTTTGGGCGTTTAAGGTTGAACTAACAGCGACTCAGCATGAAATGGAATTCTTTGATGGCAGTTTCCAGTGAGTTATCTGCCCTCATTCCCAAATAATTCGCCAGTTAGGTCGAAATGAGGGTCTTAACCCCTGCTTGTTCCCGCATCAATTGACCACTATTTAATCAGTTACATTGCCTGAGAAAATTGTTGGTTGATTTTCTTCACTTTCCATTACAATAAAATTTTCCTCTAAAAACTATCAATTTTGTTTTTATTGATATCCTTCTGGCCACATTCCTAATTGCTTTTCTCTGGTGGCCTGTCAGTCCTTATACTGGATGGGCTTTACCAGTACTGATGGTCACTATGGCCCCTACCATCGTCAACTGGATCCAGCGAGATAGATGCTTCTGGCAATTCAACCTCTTTATTACTAACATCCGCCAACAATATACTGGGATCTTGTGGCCTTACATCCACCTTCTCCAAGCAATGATCTACCCCCTTGTCTCCTCAGTTGAATTTAACCCACCTGCTGGTGACCTTGTAGAAACTATACTTGTGGTACCACCCCCTGCAGCAAGACCACCAGTATTTAGGGCAGTCTCTATTTATTTGTTTTTGGGTTTCTGTTCACTATTGCCCAACACCAACGTTTCATTTTTCAATGCAAGGCTCCTTACAACGTTATACATGCGGCAATGCCTCTGGAATTCTGGCTTGCTTTTTGAGTGCTTATGCATCCCAACTGCCAGGCCAGGCTAAACTTCTTCTGCCGTTTTTAGACATAACCAGTCCAAGTATATCCTGGTGGCAATTGGCCACTTGACCAGGTGGGTTGATGCGTGGGCCATTCGGGATTTGGGGGGAAGTTACTGTGGTTAAGTTTGTAATGGAATGCATCATTCATCATCATGGTTGCCCACAGTTTATACTTACTGACAACAGCACTAAATTTACCTCTCACATAATTCCCAAGCTCAACAAAATGATGGCCATCCGCAGGGCTCTAACAACTCCGTATCACCCTGAGTCCTATGGAATTGTTGAATGGGTTAATGGGACCCTGTTGAACATACTCCAGAAGTTGGTTACTGATAGGACCTTCAATTGGAGTACCCTCCTTTCTACCACAGTGGTCACATACAACTTTATCTACCATTCTGCCACATGGAAAAGCCCATTCCAATTGCTCTACAGATAGCGCCCTGCTCTGCCCACACTTCTAAATGCCTTTGTAGAGGATAATGGAGAAATGGATCCACAACGCTATTTGACCACCCTAATGAATATGCTGATTAAATTACGAACCAAAGAGTACTCATTAAGCTTAGCCAAGAAAATCAAAAGCCATTTTGCCAATCAGGTATGGCGAAGTGTCCTAGAACAGTTCAAAAATGGAGACATGGTCCTATTCCATGAACAACATGGGTTTGGCTGGAAACACAAGCTGGCCAGTATCTGGATTGGGTCATTTGAAGTCATTGAGAAGACAGGTATGGATGCATATACTATCATTGACCCCACTAGTGGTTGGAACATCATCCAAGTGCATGCGAAGTTCCTCTGGGCGTATAGGCAATAGGAGCCTTATCATCCAGGCAAGGAGGAGGCAATTATACGATTTTGATATGACTGGATGATAAGACCTAAGTCATTATGACAGAACGGTTTGAATTTTCCAAGTTTGATATGAGTTATGGTAAATCAGGCGCCTTGAAATGAGGCGATATTGGGTTGTTGGGAAATCGCCTGGTATTAGGTGTCATGAGATTAACAAATGAAGAATTGACAAACCCAATGAGAAACGGCAAATTAATTACTAAGCCATGAAAATGGTATCATCCAAAGTTGCTACAATATAAATAAGATGAGATGATTGAGTAGGTTAAGTTTCTAGTAGTTTAGAGTGAGCGGAACTGCGAGGCTCCGCTGTAGTTACTATATTAAATAAAACGAGTATAGTGGGAGCAAGTGCTCCATATTTATTAAATAAGTTTATTCTATTGTTTCACCTTTCTTAACTTTTCTTTCTCGTTGCAAACACTTTTGCAACCCATTCAATTCAAGACTAAATCTAGTTTGATAATCTCATAGAGGGGATTAGTCTGCGCCTATGTCTGGGAGCAGTTGGGCAAGCAAGGTAAGAGGAGCAGGCAGGAAGGCCCGCGGCCTCTAATGTTCGAAAACGCCCCGGAGAATCCAGCGGAATAAAAAAAAATCTAAAAAAACTGGCGGTCACAATTCCCCCAGAGATACTCGCGTGGCAAGCATGATGCAACCAGTACATCAACACGCCACATTCCCAGCCACTTTCGTCGGTGGGAATTTGGAGTCTGTGTGTATCTGGACATCCAAAAAACGGCCCTATGGGAAAAATTTTGTGAAGATGTACACAAAATTTTCCTGACTGCGGTGTACATTGCACCTCACTCCATGTCGCGCTGTTGGCTGGACCTAGGTTTTGAAAGCAAAATAGCAGCAGACGAGGCTGCAGTGGTGCGCATAGTGGTCAACCTCTCTGAAGGGCAATGGGTCATCAAAACTAAACGCATCAGATGGACAAAATCAAAACAAATTTTCCTCACGTTTGACTTTTTGCCTACTATGGTAAAACGTGACATTTTGGAGCAACACCTGAAAGATGGTCTCGCCATATATGGCGAAATACAATCTTTCGAAATGCAACGTTTCATGCTGATGCCATACCTGTGTACCGGCAAGCCATCACAGTTCTGACCCCAACTGAGGAGATCGCGAAGGACCTAACCCAGATCCCACACTCCACCTTTATTGATATCGCAGGGCACACCACCCACCCATTCCGGGTAACTGTGGACAGCATGCCCCCCATTTGCACCCACTGTGATGCGTTCAGTCATAAGGCACACGCGTGCCCCATCAAAGAGGGCGTCACATTCCAAGAGCACCCCTCAGCGGCCATGGCCAGCGGAGAGGCGCACTATGAACCAACCGCAAGCACCAAGGAGGCTTTCCCGTGGGGAGCACAAGGCTGCTACCTATTGGTAAAGCCCATCTCCCCGCAGAGTGGAAGAAGGCCAAGCAGGCCCATAGGACCGCGGCCAAGGAAGCGGCCAAGGTCACCACCACCATCCCACACTCACAACGCCAGGAGGACATGGAGACCTTTGCAGTGGAAGCAACTCGGAATCCATCACCCAATTAGATTGGGAGGCCCATGCCGAATTGGGCCACTCAATCCAAGGATCCAATGGGTGATTCGATCTCACCCAATCGCTGCACCAAATCCTGGTCAAAACCAACTTGGGACCTATCCCAACCGAAAAAAAAAATTTTGCCCCACTCGACGGTGCACCAAACTTATCTGCACCGCAAAAATTCGTCCGCGTCAGGAAAACAAAAAGCGAAGGCCAAAGCCAACATGACTCTTTCTGCAAAAATTAACAAAAACCCCAATAGTGTTGCTGCTAATACCCACACTGCTGTGAAGGCCCACGGGGATCTAGAAGAGGATGGTGGGCCCAGGTGCCCACCCCCTCACACCTAAGGTGCAATGGGGGAAACCTTCACTCTAAGGATGCTGAATATCGCTGGACTCAAGGCCTCCCTGTTTCAGGCTAGGAAACTGAGTTTTTTACAAAACAATTTACCCGTGGATATCCTGGCCATCCAGGAAAACCACTGTCCACGAGGTTCCAAGGAAGCTTGGAAAACAATGCTCCTAACCATCCCTATCATTTTGGTCAAAGCACTGTGGGGTGCTAATTTGGAAAAACAATTTTTTCAAATTTACATCTTCAGAAACATTCCTAAATGACCGAGTGCTCATTGTCACCTTCTCATGGGCTGATGTTGCACACACAATCATCAACATTTACGCCCCAAATGGTGCACAAGAGCGTCAGGAATTTTTCTCATCAGTTAAATCCCTCCCGCTACCCCCCAATTCTTTCCTAATTGGCGACATGAACTGTTGGCTAACCTCACCAACAGACTGGTGGCCGCCCTCACCCCACACCCCACAGGGTCACGTAGAACTACGCATTCTAAAAGCCACCCTTGGGTTAATGGATGCGCTGCCGCGACATGCCCCACTGCTCAAAAACATGATGTGTCCCCACGTCCACAATGGCCAATTAAGGTCCATGACCCGCATTGACCTTATTCTAGCGCTGGTGAAATTCCAACCCCACATCTCCCACTTCAAGACAACGAAAATGGAATTCTCCAACCACCAACTTGTCTTGATAACATACCACTTACCCATCACAGTTGCAAAGGCCCCACATTGGTACAAAATCTGCCCCCCAGAGCTCGCGTCGCCAGGATTTTCCACGTGGGTGGAAGAGGCAACTTTGGCAAAATCGTTTGTTGCACCATTTTGCATGGACCCCATTTCCACATGGGCAACTTTCGAAGAAGACACCATCCGTCACTATCGCCATCTCTCATCCAGACACTCACGTGCCACATCAGCAGTTATATTGCATGCGCTGGCAGAATTGGCCCACTTGGAGTCCAACATTCCAGCCTCAGGATATAGCCCTGCATGGGGCCAGAAGTGGGTGGAGGCAGCAGCCCACCTCAACGCACTTGAAAGGCAACACAAACATCAGGTTTGTGTCCAATACAGGGCCACACGCATCACTAAAGGCGACAAGTGCACCGCATACTTCTTAAAAAAAAATTTGCACCACACCAGAGTGTGGCCTGCACACAGGTGCGAAGATCGGATAATTCTATTGTGGACACACCAGCCAAAGTGGCAATCGAAACGCAAAGATATTACTCCAAGTTATACTGAGCTGAACCAATTCAGCTGGCCGAAATGGTGGAATTTCTCGACAGAGCTCATATCTGCACCATTTTCTGATACCTCGAAATAATAAATTTAATTACTCCGAACGAATTATGGACTACCATTCGCGGTGCGCCAAACCAAAAATGCCCAGTCCCAGATAGTATTTCATATGAGTTCTACAAAAAATATTTTAAATATATATCCCCATTGCTGCTAGGCTCACTCAACCAAAGCCTGTTGGAAATGCGCCTCCTACCAGGAGGACATGAGGCCTTTACAGTCACACTCTTCAAGAAAGGGGATAGGCTAGACTTAGCCAACTGGCGCCCCATTTCTCTAACAAACACAGACACCAAAATTTTAACAAAAATCATGGCTAACCGTTTAGGGACTATAGCATCTGCCACCATCTCTCCAGGACAATTTGGTTTCATCCCCAGAAGGTCGATTTGGGATAACGTGCACTCTGTGGCTTTTGTGTGTCAGTCCACAGCCTCTGGGGCACTTGTATTCTTGGACCAACAAAAGGCCTATGATAAAGTAAACTGGGAATACCTTAGGGCCTGCCTCCAACAATTCCGCCTACCTCCCCGCTTCATTAACTGGGTGATGCTGCTCACGGAATCTGCAACAATGGCAGTGCGCGGCCCAGGTTTCCTAACGGAAGTAGTCCATCCTCAAAGGGGCCTGCGACAAGTGGACCCCCTGAGCCCACTCTTATACAACTTCAGCCTTGACCCACTACTGCGAAATGTGAATGCCCAACTCACTGGGGTCCATGTGCCAGGCCAAACCCCAGTCAAGATGATGCATTTGCAGATGATTGCGTGGTGGGGGTGTCTAATAACAAAGATGCATGCGCGCTTGAAGCCCTCATCCAGGAGTATACCCGGGTAAGCAACGCGGCACTGAACGCCTCCAAAACCGAAATCATCCTCCTTGGTCAGTTTCAGAACTGCTGGGCCCCAGCAAGTAGTTCCCATCCTGGCCCATCTGCTCGCCCACGTCCACGCCTTAATAACTCAAAATACACCGCTCCACTGGTTCTCCTTTTGTGCCACGACCTACCATAGGACCGGTACGCCATCTGGGCGTGTGGTTGGAGGCAGGTGGATACGCGTCAGCAGTAATGGAGTGCCATATACTGGACAATGTGACGAAGCGAATCGCCTCTCTCAGAGCCCACCCTACTACCCTCACTGGCAGGGTTGTTCTTGCCAACTCTATGCTCCTATCCAAAGTCTGGTTCGGAGCCCACGCCATCCCCTTCTCCCCAAGCTTCTTCAAATCCCTGTATGCTTTGCTACAAGGTTGGCTTTGGTCAGGCCACCCTCCACCAGTACGGCTAGAGGTCGTGTTTGGCCCTCATCATCATGGTGGCATGGGCCTACTTGACTTCAAAGCCCATGCCGCCAAGATCCTGGGCACATGGATTGCGGCCGTCACTGCTCCTACACTCCCATCCCAACACTGGTCCCGCGCGGCCCGCTCCAACTTCTCCCGAGCCTTGGGCCTCAACAATCCATCAAACCCCCACTCCCTGATGAAATACCTCGCATCACACACATCAGCCACAGGTCCTCACGGGACCAAAACCCACTACAAACGAATCCTACTCTCCATGCGAAGCGCAGAGTGGAGAATTCATATTAGTGGACATACAACCTGAAGAGGCCGCCCCTCTCTCAGTTCACACAAGAGGTACAGGGGCTACCCATCCATGATGGCGTGATCCCCATTCGACCCCAAGTCCTATCCAGGGTGGACTACCTGGACATGATGGACATCCCTTATTCCACTGAGATCCAAAAGACTATCTGGAAATATGCACACCATCCTCTGTTGCAGCCTCAAGTCCGCTCCCATGTGTGGCGCTGCCTGAGGCGGGTGTATCATACAGCTGAGCGCTCTAATGCTTTACACTCATCCTGTGTCGTGTGTGGCCAGTATGGAACGCTGTTTCACCGCCTGGAGAAGTGCCCCACCTCTAAAGTAATATGGCGCGAAGTCCAACGTCTGCCTAGGCCAGGATCAAACACATCCCTTCAGTTTGTCAAGAGATATGTTTGCTTCATCAAGGGCCTCCCCCTCCCACCCTCCCCTTCGTGCTCTGGTGGTTGCAATCGCCATGTGGACTTTCCACATGATTGTCTTGGATGCCATCGCTGGATCCATCCCCACTCTCCCCTGAAGCTGTCCACAGATTCCGGTCTCATTTGGTGGATCACTTTCAAGCGTATGTTTGGATTTCTCCCACCACGTCGCCGACAGCTGGTCTCCTCCTGGTTCCCAGTTTGGTTCATCAAATCAGACCCCTTCCTCCACACGTGCTCAATAGTGGCTACGCCCCTACACACGTTCCCTCCCCCTTCCCATAAGTGGCGTTCCCGCTGGCAACAAGAGATAGCATCGCTTCTCTGGGGGTGCCTCCCCTGGTACTAAGTTTTGTCTCGTCTGAGTCATATTTGGAAGTGTCCGTCCCATGGTCAGCCTTCCTCGCAATAAATTTAAATTTATTCTATTGTTTCGAGGGCAGCGATCCTCATATCAATGGCCCTATTGCTCAGTGGATCAAACCCTGCGCAAAAATCGTTTACAGAGTATCTAAATGATAACGCCAATTTTATAACACCAGGGATGCAAACTCTGAGTAGACATTGTCCCCCTCAACCCTAGAGACTCCATTGAGGCATCATCAGACGAAAAGAATAATTCCAGCGCCTTCACTAAGCTTACTGATAGCCGCATCTCTCAGATCAAACTAAATTATTAAAGGTTTGAGACCTGTTTGACCACCCTTGAGAGCCAGATTCTCCTTCATTGAGCCAATATTCAAGACCTAAAGGAGTAGGTTGCCCATAAGATTTCCGTTACATCCCTCAGCCAAAACTGGTACGATATCAAAGATGAACTTGAGGGCCTAAAGTGACGGTTGGAACAGAAGGTCCCCCGTGACTATGCAGAGACTGAGATCTCTGAGCTGGCACCAATTCCTGGCATTAACACCCTCTCTACTTCTCTTGTAACTAACTTTAAACCTAGTTATATGAAAGGTTCACCCTGGAAAGGACTGCACGCCTCTTTCCTGTATGCCTATGAGAGTTCCATGGAAGGAACTACCAACTGGCAGAAAGTGAAGAATATCCACTCCTTCCTTAACTTCACTGTTTGGGGTATCATGACTCCCAACTTGAAAGGATGCATAACCAGGGAACAGTTCCATATGGCCTTAATACAAGAAGTGACAGAAATTAAACAGGAAATAAAACTAAGCATTCATGGGTATCCGCCTGAATAGAGAGAGCCTCATAAGTTTTCCAGTCGTTTGTACGCTCAAGCGCAGCCCTTGGTAACCACCAATAATATTACCTATGATGATACCATTACTGCTTTCATCTCCACATTAAAATCTTATCACAAGGTTCAGATGCATGTGATCAGTCAAAGTATGATTAAAAATTATTTGAGGCACGCCGACCAGGGGAAAGACATTACTTATTCATTGCAATAAAGCCCAAAACTAACGGGCAATAAGACAAAATAAAGTAAAATAAAAATCAAACAAGGTAGGAAGCGGAGTGCCACTATCCCACCATGGCAGAGAGGTGGGAGGGTCAGGCGGCTCTTCATAAGGTGCTGGCCATGTGTTAGAAGCTTATTTGTTGTATAATCATACAAAAGCTGAGAGTAGAGGTGTTGAGGCATCAGCGTGGTGGGGTTGGAGGAGGGTGAATTAACGGTTACTTACCTCAAGGTTTTTTAAAGATAGCCTCAATTAACTCTGCAACATGATGTTCCACTTAGATATGGGCATCTGGGAGTAGGGACAAGCTGTCAAAAATTTGCTTTGTAATTTTAGAGGTTAGGTATCATTTCTGCTAGGTCAGCAACAAGTATGACAGAGTTATTTGCATCGGCAGCCAATTTGGTAGTTTCCACCCGTGGTACTTTGGGGAAATCAGGGGGAAGTCGATTCTTATTAGCCCTTTATGGAATTGACTAACTGATTGGGCCACTGCTTTGCAGAGGTGGTGGCTATGGGGTGAGGCCACCTCTGCTAATGCAAGCTGGTGGTCACTTTGGAAGGGGATGGTATTGAAATTAGGAAAATACTGACTGGGGGAGAGGGTATTATCAATATCAGAATTATCAAATTCAGTCCAATTATATTCATCTGGGCCTTTTTCACCAAATTCATCATCCTCATTCATAATTATTTTACCTGAATCATTGAACTCATTTAATAGGTCCCAAGGATTTTGGTTTTACGAGATTAGTGTATGCAAGATTTGGGTGGGTGGTAGTATGTGAATGGGTGGGTATTTGGGTACAAATGGTGGTCTAGGCCTGACTCTGATTGGTCGGATTGAGCCCCAGGTGAGTGTAGCTGTATTTTTTGGTGGGTGCCTTCCCACTTTGGCCCATCAAGAGAGAATGTTGGGTGGGAAGGGGCAAAAAACGCTTCATTCAGAATCCGCTGAAAAGGGTTCTGAAATAGTGACAGGTGATTTGGCATGGGGCATGACCTTTTAGAGTGATCAAGCTCAAAACAGAGGGGTCAAATCTGTCAACTGTTATTGACATGAGCCCAAAATAAATGCTCCAGTGCTGCAGTGATGTGAGCATGTGGGGGGATTTTATGGGCAATTGCAGAGTGATTTGGGATGATGGTGGAAGTGGTTCAAGGGGCAGCAAGGCGCTCTGCACTAGAAGGAACCGTGAATACAAGGTGGACTGAGTGCCATAAAAAAAGCCCTGATATCAACTCGTCATACAAAATTTGGGGTGGGAGATGTGAGGAGATTGTAAAATGACACCATCAATGTGGTATCATCAGAGAGAAAAGTTTGGGTAATGAGGACCGTGGTATTTTTATAAATTGTAGTGGTCAACGCTGCTGCTGCAGTGTCATCCTCTGTAAAAACCTATTCAAAATAGCCCTTAAAATGCGGAAATCAATAAAGCTGGTCAGCATGAAAGCGTTAATGGCAAGTTTGATTATTGCTTTGTCAGTATATAGGAATAAACGCTCATAGTCGACATTAAGGCATAATTAATAATGGATCTATGGAAGAAGAGAGGATGGGGGCGAGTTGGGTGGATGTGCGCAAGGTGGAGCACTAAGTCCCATGGAGGGACAAAATGGCCCATAGATTTTGGTAGACTATTTGAGCCTGTCCAAATGTGTTTCACTGCTGGGCGGAAAACGCTTGGAGGTGGATAACCACTGACCCACACTGGAGCAGCTGGCGATGGATCTGAGAACATCAATTAGATAATGGACGTGGTCAGATGGCCGTAGATAATTTAAACTTTTTGTAAAATTGTAGAAAAGTGAGATTGAGTGGAAAGAAAAGTAGTCAAAAGTAGGGTTTCATCTGCAATTGAGAAATTAAAAGTTTGATTAATGAGACACCTGCAAAGACCCTTCACTCATCGGCTACCCCTTCAGGTTCCTCTAATTATCCCTGAGTCCATTTGGTCAAAAATTAGAATAATTCTAAGCCCTGATGCACCTATGGCAATGATTTTAGACAAATCAACAAACCATGCTGGAAACGACTTACTGAGGAGGCGGGTAAGGATCGCCTTTATGAAGGACAAGGCACACCATGCTTAAATTCCTACCAATCCTCAAGAATCATCCATGACCATAAATGAACGTGGAGCTAATATACCTGAAGATGAATTTTGGTACCCATCAATAATAAAGAAAATGATACTGCTTACTCTTCTTCTAATAACTCTCCTATGTTTCTCATGCTACCTCCACAATTTGGAAGTCTAGTTACCTGTGTCACAACTTGATTTTATAATATTACAGTTCTCACCATAGTTGACCGTGGTTCCCCCCATAAACGTTATAGTCCAAGTTGATGATGTGTATCAAGTTCGCTCCAGACTTGAATAACCATATAGAGTACTGCAAATCTAGTTCACAATGTACCCAATCTATAGGGGCCTATTCTTAATTATCTATCCACTATAGAAATTTCTCTGTAAATAAACCTGCCATAGCGCTGGATAAATGAGCTAAGACCTTCTTCTTGGAACTTAGTTTCTTTGAGCCTACTAAGCAGGAAAACATTATGATGATAGATTTTATTTCTACTAGGGCATTGGGTTCCCCAATTCTTCAAAACTTCCACAACTTTAAGATGGAGGTCAAGGACTGAGCTTGCCTACTAGAAAGAGAGTGCTGCATCGGTCAACTCAAATATCACATAATAGGCTCTCAGATCCGGGTGCCCTCACCTGATGTTGATGGATAAGAAGGCACGCCGATCTACTTACCTAGGGCGACCACTATACATCCAAAGCCCCAAGTCATTGCTGACACCCATTTCATGTTAACATCCACGCCAGATAACTGCTTGAAATCTGAGGCTAGACAATCTGTCCGCCAAGGAGTTGCTAACCTGCTCTGGAATTTAGATCCAGCTTACGCTTGATCAACATCAGTGTTGTTGGCTAACCTTACTGAAAGTCACAGACTAGTAGGCTAAACAGTACCGCCATCTACGTCACCTCCTACCATTAGAGGCTGTCAACAATGTCCCTAGTCTTGTAGCCTAAGGGACTTTGGGGTTGGAGACGCCCCGTCAATGCCCTGGTTAGCACTAATATCAGAAAAGATCTCAGTAAGACCAACAACGCAAAGTTTAAGAATTAATGGAGGAGAATTCAGAACTATTCTTGGCCTCGACCTACAACTTAACAAAATAAATTGGTTTCTCAATCATGTGGAGACTGGGAAACTCCCTCTTTCAGTACTGACCTTAATAAAAGAGTAAGGTTGAAGAAGCTAAGGAGGCGTGGAACTTAGACAACTGCTCGAGGACTGACTCTTATTGCCTTTGCGCACCCCTTGGGACTCTCTTCCTGCTGGTATGGAAGAAGGATTGAATTCATCAGGCGGAGATGGACTATCTATGGCACAACTCCATCATTAAAAAGGATAGTTATCCTTTGCCCTGAATTGACAACTCTTTACACTGCTCACCAGATTGCAGTACTTTTCTGTAATTTACATTGTCAGTAGATATTGGCAAGTGGAGCTCACCCCAAAGATCAAGCCAAGTGCACTCTCATAGTCAACAAAGTGTTATTTGAGCCCACGAGGATGCCCCAGGGCCTCTGGAACGCGCCGTCCACTTTAAAAGGCACCATGAATGAGAATCTCAGGGACTTGAAGCTATCATAGACTTAGTCTACCTTGATTATAAGACCGTCTTCTAACAAACATTTAATAGACATGTAGATCATCTTCAGAAAGTTTTCAATTATCTACGGAAAGCTTCAGCAATACTCAATCCTTCAAAGTGCTCCTTCTTTTAGTTGGAAATGGAGTTTCTGGTACATAATGTCTCAAAGGATGACATCCGGTCTATACCAGACAAAATTGATGCCATAAAAATATGTCGCGCCCCTAAAGCTTAAGAAAATTCATGTTTTCCTTGGTATAGTGAGTTATTATTGTCAGTTATTCCTCAGTTTGCTGACCTATCCGATCCTCCATTTTACCACTTCAAAAAAACGTGCCTTTTGAGTGGCGTCTGGAACAAGAGCAGGCCTTTAATGCGTTGAGGACCTCTCTTTGTACTAAACCCATTTTATTCCACCCACGTTTTGATCACCATTTCTACTATTCAAAAATGCAATCAATGTCGCCTTCAGGGCCAACCTAAGCCAGCATGACAAAAATCAAGTCGACCACCCAGTGGCTATTTTTAGCAAAACTCTGAGTGGGCATAACGGAACTATATTATTACTAAGCGGGAATGACTGTCTGTCTTGCTAGCAGGAAAACATTTTGGCCCTAACTTTACATCATCCACTTTACCATTGTCACTGATCTTTTCTCGCTCTGGTGGCTACAGCAGATGAAAAACCCAGATGGCCGATTAGCCAGATGGGCCTTGAGGCTGCTGAGTTATGATTTCACCATTGTTTACTGCATGAGCACAATCCACCAGAACGCTGATAGCCTCTCTAGGATTCCAGAACTGCTTTAAACCCTGAGTAAGACTGACAATATGATCTAATTGGTATACTCTGAACGCTGGGAGATAGAGACCTGAGGTCCAAGATGAGCTCCAAAAGATGATTTGAGACACTTTGATCAATGACGGGCTGCTATATAAGATGGTCAATAAGAAATGGCAACATTTTGTCCGCCCTCTTCTGAAACTGACGTTATACTAGAGGGCCATTTTACTGTAGGACATTTGGCAGTTAAGAATTCTCACGAATTATTGAAGTCACAATGTTATTTAGACCAGATGGTGGAGACCATCTAAGAGGTCCTGGAGGCCTGTATGACTTGCTGATCCCAAGAACAAGCCAGTCATTGTTATCAACACTCATTTTCGCCCTGACGAGACACTACAATGCCGTTAGCATTGATGTGATAGGCTCTTTTCTCACGGGTCTGCACAGCCATAAATAGTATCTCTTAGCCATGGACCATCTAATCAAATTGGTTGTAGTGTTTTGTCCCCGCTGCCACTGCAAAAGCCATGACTCTCTTCCATATTTGATCCGTTTTTTACCCAGTATGGATGCCCACCAATTTACTTTTGGAAAATGGGTTAAATTTCACCTCGCAGGTAGTATAAGGACTTACTTCGCTTTTTGGCACTAAGAAAAGTTTCTTTGCCCCTATAACCCATCCACTAACAAGGTGGTGGAATGCACTAATGGAACTCTTGTCTCTATATTATGGAAGATAACCGCCTTCACACTGCTCACTGGAATTATTACTTACCCAGCGCCTTAATTGCCTATAGAATAAGCTTTCATCGAGTCATTAAAATATACAGCTTTGAAGCTCTATATCGACGTGCTCCTCAGCTCCAATGTAGCGTTTAAAATTTTATTGAAACCTCTGCTCATGAGAACTCTGATCTATTCATGAGGGCCTTAGCTGATAAATTTTTTCTGTCTTTATGCCCTAGCCATACAAGGTATCATCACCATCACTGGAAGGGAGACATCCCAATTTGATGTTGACTGACCCTCCTTACCTGTTTTTAATTAGGTGAACTCATTTTTTTAATCACCAATAACCCAGAAGTTGACAGAATAAGCTCAACGTTAATTTTTTGGGTTTTATTAGGTCAAACATAAGGTTAACTTTTTTTAAAGAATTGCTGATGTCAATCAGGAAAATATGGTGAATTTAGTTCATGCCCAGTTACTCTGGCCATATATTTCCTCCAAAATGAACTTAAGTAAGGCGTTTTAGCGATTTAATATAATGAGCAAGCCAAAATCCCTGCTCTCTGATCAAGACTCAATGGGTCAGCTCTAAAACCAGCGTTAACAGAGCCAAATCTGGAAAGCACTAAAACTAGATTAATCAATAAGCGTCGCTTAAATGAGAATTGATGAAATTACCTTCAAGAATTCTGTCCCCGCTTCATGAAGCACATTAGGCGCCGCTCCTACACTAAGGTCACTAGGATGATGAAGTACAATGGGGCGCCATCCAGGCGATTGATATGGAAGGTAGTAAAAAACTGATCCTATGGAACAATGAAGATCCCTGAGGCACCTTGTCCACACACACTCTATAAATATTGATGCTTTATATACAATAAAGTAGCCATATTCTCTCTATATTTTCGTTTTTCAACCTCTCCACTAATTTTAAGCTTTGAGCCATATTCAGACTTCAACAACAGTAAAAAGAACTGTTACGTCAAGAAAGCCAATTTATAATATAATAATTTATAATAATTTTAGTTTAGGTTTAGTTTTATTAATGAAATGGGGTAGTTGGCTACTTGTAAACCCATAAAATACTTTTTTCCAATTACAATTTATTCTCCTATGGGTTATGTGCTCCTCCAAATCACAGGTGCAAATAGGATGATCTGTGTGCCTTCACACCACACTTTAACCTGAGGTTGCGTCTCGTCTAAGGAACCAAAAATGTTCAAAGTTGGACAGATAGAGCTGTTAATAAGTTGGTTTGACCAACTATATCACATAACTCCATAATCATTAATTAAATGCAATATATACTTTAATATTGCCCCAAGAGTGTCCCCCCAAAATTCTCGTAATTACCCAATAATATTTTGCCCCACCATCTGTGTCTCTCAGCAGATCAGTTCATATTGATCCACAATTAGGCATTCTGCTAATATTCTCAGACCCAAATCTAAATGTTAAAAATTACATTGCCATATTGAAACTAATTTTAGCAGAGTAAACCTATCAATTTGTCACTTGACACATAATGCCTAAACCAGTTTTGTTCCTGTTCTTCTATAATTATCAGAAATATTCAGTTGATTACTCTGTAAATGTTCCTGCCTGCTGATCTCTGAATACCATGAAAAAGATATACATGACCTTTATCTTAATGACCACCCAAACCCCTGTAACAGCTTTAATATACTATTAGCGGGCTAGAAAGTGGAAACCCCCAAAAGGTTCAGGCATGGAGGCGAAGGCTGATATATGGAGCATATTTCAAGGCCTTAGCATATATATATATATATCATAAGGACCACGAATTGGAAAAGGCAGATTTAACAAAGCAGCTATATAATTATAGTTCAATTGGATTCTATTGATCTAAAAGAATAAGGATTTACCTTCATGATGGATCTTCAACGCTTAAATACAAATAAGAAAACAGCGCAATTGAACATTTTGATTTAATAAAGGCCTATTACAAATCTACATACACATTTACTTTGAGGTATATTTTCTTCGTACAGATATACCTAATCAAGCGCTAGTATACCTGTGCCAATACTGCCCTGTTGTAATCAAATTTAATCATTCTATTGTTCACTACAGATGGCACTCCCCATAATTACTACAGAAGGAATAATCTAATATGAGTCAAAATTCCAACTGCATTGCCATTGGCTTTGGGGACAAGTATCACCATCATTCTATGGACCTATGTGAACCCAGTTGAAACAACTTCCCTTTTTAGTATTAGATAATAAAAAGAGATACACTTACTCCGTGAAAGCTTTTCCCATAGGGCTTTTGGCCTCAAGTCTCTAGACTGGATGGATACGTTACCCTACAAACATGTTAGTAAATCATGGATGGCTCCTCCATGGGTAACGCCTTTTTGTTGTGGCCATCAATGAGGCCCACCTGTGAATGTTTAGAAGTTATAAGACTATAATTATATATATGAAGAACTACCACTTGTTTCAGGAAATAGAAATTTTAACTGTACCTAACAAAATCGCTACTCAGTTGCAGATAGATAAAATGATTGCCGCTGTATATATCAATATATTCGCCATATCCTGAGGTTTAAGTTTGAAAGCACAATAAGATCAGCGGATTTAAGAGCTTTTAAAGGTTCAATGCCAAGACAACTAGTACTGGCGGACCAATTGGATGGCACCTTCTGGGGAGGTCCACAAGGTCATCTTATACAATCAAGACAGGCAGGCAAATCTAACCAAAGAGTGAATAAGCTCAAAAGCCTGTGAAAGAATTTGGCCTGTATTATCAGCAAAATATTGAATACCTTGGACCTTCAGCGCAGTGATTGGCAGATTTATACCACAACTGCAGCCAGGTTAAGAGATACTTAAAATAAGAGATGGCGTAGCATACAATATTTGAGGCCGCTAACAAAGAGGCCCATGCTCAGATGTGTCATACAACTAACCAGTTAGTAAAAGAGTTAGACCGCCATCCCAATTGCTCTTAGTAGCTTTGATTAATTACTTTAACCAAATAAAGGACCTTGATAGGAATAGCAAGAATGTCTGAGACAGGCTCAGAGCCCTAAAGAATCTTAAAAGGCTTCAACTAATTGTGTAACAGCTCATATTGGGAATGTAGATAATATAACAACCTAAATCAGCCCAAAGCCTGAAAATCGCACATTTTAACAAGGAGAACGTTGCATCAAAAGCCAGGCTTACAATTACAGAGCTAAATTGTCTGAGATCAAATATACTATGGAGACTGAGCTCTGATATCTCTAATAATTTGGACCATTTTTGGTTAAAATAATGTGTGATCTTCATAAATGTATGCAGGTAACTCATTCCAGAAAAGAAAAAAAATATTTTTATAAATGCACACGAGTCTATTACAACAGACTCAGAATCCAAAGGCAACATGGCGTCCATTAGGCGTAATATGTTAACAGTTCTGACTTTGCTTCCCACTTCTGGTAAATCAACCCTAACTGCTATTTCAGAAACCCCTATCCGCGCTGCTCTGAAAGTCCTACTAACTGTGATGATACACAGCTCGCCCTTTACCAACTTCTGAGCCATCTACTCCAACTTGAATAATTTTGGCCCAAGAATTGGTAACATTGACATCCCACTCAATCCATGGGGCCTCAATCAAACAACCAAGGGTGCCATCAGTTACTGTATTAACCCAATCAACTTGCCAAAGTTTGACATCAAAGGAAATACACACACATTCTTGTTACTGCTTGAGATATTCATGCAAGGCGCGAGCAACAAGGGTAAGCTGGCCATGATAAATGAACTTGTTTAACCCAATAAGTCAATATATATTGATGCCAAAATAAGTGAGATTATGCTGTCATACTGGGGCGCAAAGGTCATTATTATAAAAAAGTTTTGAGGAGCGGACATGATGACCACCAGGAAGAAAGCTTTCATCAATTATGAGATGAGTGTATCTTACTCCTTCCAACAAAAAACTACTACTAAAAGTAAAACGCACTTAATCAATATAGTGCACCTGCACTCCACTCTTATTGATGGAACCAAGAATATCTTCATAAAGAGGTATACCACGAGGCTTAATGTAGGTAGCATAGGGTAAAAATATAGATAAAATCAAAAGTTCTTATTTAAGGAGATGACATAAAAGAGGCTGTTTGTGGTGAAACTAATTTAAAGGAAAATTGAGAAATTGCCCTAATTCATCTTTTGGGCTTGGAAACGACTTTAGATAATAGAACGAAGTACCCATCCATTATTGTCTCATGCCTCAAGTAAGCACAAACTCGAGATTCTGACTTTAACTAAACACCCCCATTATTTGGATTAAAAAAGCCATACACGAATCCAATCTGCATTTGATAATTAAATTAAAGATTTATCCTCATTTAAACTATAACAGGTAATTTTTAACCACTCTTTGTAATTTCTTGACCCCCATCATGCAATTCCTGGGGATGAACTTAAGCCTTCTTGACCTCAACCCATCATTTATTTTCAGTGATCTAAGGTCAGGTAGGGCGGGCCAACTTGACTCCTCTGGCCTGAAACCATCTTCTCCTTATCCTTACAATACACTGCAACAATCATGACATTCACTCATGACATTACCCTCTCATATTTTGAAGCGCCACCCTTCCCTCAGGGGCATCAGCCAGCGCGAGGTTCTTGTGGGCTGGGGGTAGCTTCATGGATGCAGTTTTGGTGATGTATTTGGGACCTGTGGCATCCAGGAAATGCTCTCAAAAAGTACTAAACGAGTCCTGAGCATGAGAGAAATTACTAAATGGAACTCAGCTATTCTCCGCTTCATCATACCCTTTCTAAGATACCAGGTACTCAAGCCTTCTCTTCACCTGACTTGAGCCACAATCACCTTCCACATCTATCATGGCTCTCCATATACAAGATATGATTCTGGTTTCTCTGGAGGAGGCCCCTAAAACCAAATAAATTTACTATAATGAAACGTTGAAAAGATTCAGAACTCCTCTAGAAGCTCTAATTGGTAGGAGGCATGGCACAACTTACTGACAATATAGTAAAGTCCTATTCTCTTTGGTTCTAGTTTCTTGCACGGCTGCTTTATGAAAATATTTCTATCCTACATCACAAGATCCATCTCCTTATACTCTTGCCTAATCTCTCTTCACATCTGCTTTATCATTGTAGATCTTCATAGCCATGTTTAAATTGGTATTTACCTCCTTGTGTACCTACTTAATGAAATTGCAAAGTTCACCAATGTCTTCTCCCTTAGAACTACAACTGAGTTCATTTGTAAAGGAAGGATTGTAGCCATAGTTGGCGAAAAATGGAGAACACCCAATTGAGAACTTAATGGCGTTGTTATAGCTAAACTAAAACAAAGAGAGATGTGAGGCCCATTCTGCTTGTCCGCTGCCATGTAGCACCGCAGAAATTGCATAAATATTAATTTAATCGTTTTGTCTGACCATTAGATTGAGGGTTGAAGGCAGTAGAATGGCACGGGCAAGTTTAAAAAGTCTTTCACAACTTTTCCCAGAAAAACAGAAGTGAACTTTGGCTCAAGGTTACTAATGAACTCCTGAGGCACCCCATGGGTAAAGAACATGTGAGAAACAAACAAATTGGTCATCTGAGCCGCAATTATTGTTGTTTTACATGGGATAAAATGGGAGAACTTGTTAAACAGGTCTATCACTACCATTATTGAGTCATACCCATCAGATAGAGGTAGTTTTACAATAAAGTCTACAAAAAATAGTTCTACGGGCCTTCTGCCTTTGGACTAGTACCAATAAGCTAACAAGGGTTGACTATTTGGTTTTATCCTATTGCAGATAATGAGCTCCTTGTATGTACCTTCTGACCTGAGCAGAAGTTCCATTCCAAGTATGAATGGTGGATAAGCTCCAGGTTTTTGTTTTCCTGGGGTTCCCTACAGATATCCCATCGTGATTTTCTTTAATTGTGCCAAATGAAGTGGTCCTGCGGGAACCCATAAGCGTCCTTAGAACAATATTATCTCATACTTTTCATAATAAACCTTAGAAATATCCACCTGATTTGATTTGCATTTGGCGAATTTCCTGATATATTCTGCTGATAGGTACTGCTAAAGGACAAGCCTTTTTGAACATACCAAAATTTTCCAAGTTCTCCAGTGAAGCAAGAACAACATGCACGTAGTTCTGGAAGGTTGCTTGGATACAACATTACTTGGAGGAATCACCAAGTGGGTGTTGTGCAACTCCATCATATTGAGACTAGGAGCTTACTCAGGCTTAAAGCTCTGAACATCCGCCAAACCATTCTCCCTGCTTTTTGTGAACTCATAAGAGAACAAAATTGGAAAGGGTCTTATGCCGGAGAGATTGTCAAGGGGCAAGACATGAGGAGCCCAATAGTATATCAGAGCTTAATGGTCATTACAAACGTGGAAGTCCAGGTAGGATCATGAAGATGGTAGCGCCATGAGATCAGTGCTTCTACTACCGCCAATAGTTCCTTGTCATAAACAGTGTAGTTCAACACAAGTAAGGAATTTCTATTAAAAATGTTCCACAAGATGCTCAATACCATCTTACCTTACTTTTAAGAGAGCAGCAGCCACTGCAAAGTTGGAATCATTAATAACTACTATAAACTCTCTATCAGGGTCCACGTGGTGAAAAGCTGATGCCATAAGCAGAGTGAACTTCGCCTCTAAGAAAGCATCTTCCAATGTAGGGGAACACTGAAAAGCCTTAGTACCACTCGCCTTATAAAAAGGCGCCGCAACCTTATAAAGATATGGCGTGAACCTTTTTTGGAAGTTTAAGTCCCCGAAAGCTTCTCAACTCTTTAACCGAGGTAGATGTAGTCAATCAATGATTTCTTTCTAATTGTTTGGAGTGATCATGTGACCTTTGTTGAACACAATGTTGCCCAAGAAGCTGACCTGGGACTTTTAAATACACACTTACTAATTTTAAGATTTGGGTAAGTAACCTTAAAAGTCAACCGCATGCTGCAAAAAGATCTAATGGTACTCTTTTTCTGAAATAAAAAACAGAATATCATCCATGTAGGGTACCGCATAAACGTCTAACAATTCCCTCAAGTCCATATCTATATGACGTTGGAAAAATTGCAGGCGTATTATTGAGCCCAAAAAGGCATGACCTGGAATTGGAAATTCCTCTCCTGGTATGGAATGCAGTGAGACATTCCAGCACTTTTTTATGAGATTTTTCTTAAAGGCGTTCAAAGCAGTCCATATTTAAAAAAACCTTTTCTTTCTCCACATAGCGAGAAATTTGAGCCTCCAGAGGAATAGGATGCAGGTTAAAGATAGTCATTGTAAGTATTTGAGATGACTAGCAAGCCAAGATCCCCGCACCTAAATCAAGTTGGGATCAATTGATTTTTGAACTGGTACAAACAGAACGCTATCCAGAAGGCACTGAGACCCAATTTGATCAGGAAGCATCATACATACAAGAATTGATGGAATCACATTCAGGATTCCCATACCCATTTATCACTTCACAAGAGGCACCATCCCCACTGCTCCAGACACAAGGACAACGCAGTACAATAGGGCAAAGTCTAGGTGGTCATTCCAGAAGGCAGTAGAAGATCCTGTTCTTGTGGAGCCCCAAAGGTCCCTAAGACACCATTTCCTCATGCGCCCTATATTTGTTGATGCTTTCTAACACAATAAAGTAGTCTATATTTCCTCCATCTTTTCATTATTTATTTGACCTCCCTACTAATTTTCAGCTTTAATCCTATTTTTGGACTTTGGAAACAGCTAAGAGAACTATTACATCAATTGTCACATTATTCAAGTTCCTGTAATTTATGCAAAGGCATAGTGTCAGTCCACTTTTTCCACACAGTGTAGTGGTGATCATACTTGAGAGGTACGATAAAAAATAGCCCATTGTCAAGTTTCTCTGTAACCTAAACATTTAATGCTGCCTCATTCAATGGGGTTAAAGGGTAAATGGGAGAGAAGATCTGAACCAAGTCAACTGTGAGCTTAAACTCACAGTCAAACTTCAAGTGATCTGGTAAGACATTTGCGGTAGCTGCATCAAATAAATCCTCAAACTTCTTCAAACAGAGATTAATGATGCTTTTTGCGTGGGCTTCAGAAGAGGCGCAAGGCTAAGATTATGCACATTAGGCCACTGTAACAAGTCGCTCAGGGTTCTACCATCTGATCTGGGAATAATTAATACATGATTAATCCCCAAGTATAAAGTAAAGTTATTGGACTTCAAATTAGTTTTGACATCAAATTTCCGCCATCAACCCACTTTCAAATGGTTGAATGAAGAATTTAAACCTACAAAAAGTTGTCATCCAGGTGGGACACCCAACTTGATAGTCGACTAGACCTTGAACCTTCTAGGAGGAAATACCCTGGGAGGCCCTGCCCTAACCATACCATCAGGTATGTAGAGTAACCCCAAAATAATCAGTTAGGTCTAGATCAAAAACTTCTCTGAAGCCTAATATACACTAAAATGGTTGTAAAAAGCCCTGAAAGAGAAAAGAGAGTAGCTTAAAGCAAAAATTATCCTAATATTCGTATTTAAATCCAGTTACCGCTCCCAAACCCAAGGTGAGATCATCTTCATGCCTAATTATGTACCTTGAATATGTCTTCCTGTCAAGAAAGGAGCTGTATATCTCTCCACATTGATGACTGGAGGGACATACCCAGCGTCATTCTCTGCAAATTCACACCTGTTACCAAAAAATTTAATAAAATATTCTACCTTTTGTGTGTGGTAAATCATGGTGAGGGTCAGCCTAGTATTCTCAGGGATAATATGGTATACAGATATGGCCTCAGAACAAATCCCATTGTAATTAAAATAGGCTCATTTTATATATGGATTTTTCCTAATAATGGCGTTTTATGGTAGTAAAGGCACCATACAAAATCAATATTCATTTGTGCTTCGTTATTTATTACCAAAAAAGTTATAACCTTCCTCTGAGGGTTTGCATTGTTTAAGGGTGGGATTCTGGAATGTGATGTTGAATCATTGTACATTTAATAAAAGCGTCAGGACTAACCCTTTAACACTCAGGTTTCCCAAAAAACAAAGGTTTAAAACTCTACATGTTGCAATTTTTAACAAAAACTAGGCCAGCCAGATGGTGATATTTATATTGGATGTCGCTAGTGAAACCTTCACAGTGAAATATATGAAACATTTAGTTAAAATATTCACTTTGAGTTTCTTCCAACCCTCACACTCTCCCAGAAAGGAAGGTATGAAAGTAAAAATGTTTGCCAATTGCAAAAAAGGATTTAGGCTATCTGGGAAGTTATTATAGGAGTGACCACTGGTGAAACCTCGCAGTGAATATCTGAGACATCTGATTACATTCAGCCTAGGCCCCTGCTGAGCTGTGCACTCTCCTAATAAGAAAGGTAAGGGAGCAACAGACGTTGCCAGTTTCAAAAAAAGGTGATGTTTCCATAGCCTGTATTTATAGGGGTGAGCGTCAGCGAAACACCAAATAAATCAATGGATATCCTTAGGGTTAAGGCAGGGAATTCATAAAACAAAGAACCAATCACAGGATGGGAGGAGGCAAGTGGAGCCCGCCACAAGTGTCCACTGACCAGCTGATTTTAGGTTTTAAAGTCATGACGCTTTGATGATGTCATGACACAGTGAGCATATTATGAACCAAATTCATATAAATATAGGCCAAAAATACCAAAATTGGCAGAGCACAAATGCCCCATGGTTGGTTTGGAAGGCAAAGAGCACAGGTTGGCTCGCTTACAGGAAGCTTTTGAACGTTTTATCTTTTCCACCCTAGACTTAATTTCCCAAATGACAAAACCCTAGGCAGGAGCCTATTGTAAAAGCCAACACAGCAACTTAACTTCAAGAGAAGGTGAGTGAAGGCTGCTTTTCTTACAACTAATAGAAGCTTATGAAAAATTTAAAGCCTGAGCAGCAGGGCCTCAAACAATCCAAAACCACCAAGTACTTGCAGGAAGGGCAGTATTGCACTGCATCCAGCAAACAGAGAAGTGCCAAATTGGCCCAGCTCCAAAACAAATGATACTACCATGGTAAAAAGCATAGGAACCACAGTGAGTAGCCAACGTACTCCAACACTATAAGGAGAAACTCCAACACAGAATAAATTCAAAAAAGTAAAATTGAAAATTTTGTCCTTTAAATGCGAGGAGAGTGTCTCTAAAACTTAAAAAAGACTATTACTAAAAATGCATGCACCCAATACAGTGCTACCACACTTACGCTTATGGAAGAAACTAAAGATACACCATAAAGAGTTATACCTCGAGGCTAACAATATGCAGCATAAAGTAGATAAATAATGATATAATCAAAGGTATCTAATGTAATGAGATGACCAACAGAGAGGTTGGGCATAATGAAACTAATTTGTGGGAAAATTGTTGATTTAGCCTCAATTCATTTGTTGGGCTTAAAAATGACTCTAACCAATAGAACGAAGTCCTCATCCATTGTAATCTCATACTTTAGTAGACACAAACTTGAGATTCTAAAAGTGACCAAATAACCCTATTATTTTTAATACTAATTCCCTAAAAAATTTATCCCCATTATGAATTGAACAAAAATAACCATCCTTGTTTAACTATATTTTGATAATTAATCCCGTTGCTATAACGTCTGAGCCTGATCACGAGATTCCTGGGTTGAACTTAAGCCTACTTGGCTAAACTAACGTATATCTAAAGTAAATCTAATGTCAGGGAGAGCGACTAACTTGACTGTTTTGGCAGGTCCATCTCCTCCTTATCCTTGCTATCCACTTATACAATTATGTCATTCAACTATGACATCAAAATATAATTCAAGAATAAACAAATTACACAGTTTTCTGTCCAATTCTATTGTGGAGCTCAGGTGTTATAGAGCGTAAAAGTTTTATAAATCTACAGAGCACAAATCATCTTAAGTAGCGCTTGCAAACCTTACAAAGAGCCATACTGGGTTATATTACTACTCAACGATAACCATAATGCTACATAAATGATGGACCTTTGATACACCCATTAAGGTGTATTGGGATAATTGAGACTACTGAAACAAGATTCCTTTTAAGGAAACCAAAACAAACTGCATGACTACAGCCAAATCAGGAAAGCCCAACATCTACCACATTATATGCCACCTATGTGGCGTTAAAGGCATTATGCTAACCAATGCAATGCCAAGGGAACCAAGCCCAAGGTGCACCACATGGGAATGGCGAATACCAAAGATGAGAAAATAGAGGGCGGAGTAGAAGGGAAATTCTACTTCTGTTGGATCTCAAAATATCCCCCAATTAACACATTGCATCATGATGCCCCGGAAACCTCATTTCATAAATGCATGTGATGTTAAAGTGGTCACCACCTTCTTATGCCAAAAGAAAAATATATAAAGGCCACATAAGTTGTATCAAACCCTACATGCAGCAACTGGCAGTACAAATTACCGCTTGCCACTGGCAATATGCTGAATTTAGAAGGGTTTAACAAAGATATTCCATCTTGAAAAATATAAATAATTAGCCTCAACTCAGCGAGGAGCTAAAGTCCTACCTTGCCAGGCCAGCAAGCTTAGTATCCACCTAATAAGCACTATTGATGATTACTATTATGAGTGCACATTTACTTTCATTAGAGTAAGAGAATTCCAGCTCAGTGTTATAGTAGATAGGGGGTGCCATCAATATAGTATCAACCCAGCTAGTCAAAATTTGAACAATTACAGATATTGGCCATCATAAGAAATTGTAATTAAAGTCCATCTTACTTACTTTTGCTAGGGGTCTACAGCGTACTGCCGCTAAGGTTTGGCTCTTAAGTTGTATTTGCTCCTGCAACTGCCTTAATGAACATACATTATATATTCTCATCAGAACTTCCTTCATAAGAACTTACATAGTCAAACGCAAATTGTGAGGGAAAATATAGAAACCATTGTCCAGAACCTCCTGATGTGCTACAGAAAAAGCTACAAGATTTAAATTAACTCAGTTAAATTTAGACCTGCCTTTAAGGATATGATGTACCCATCAGGATCAAAGAGGCGCAGTCATTACAGATATTTGCAGTCAACACGTCAACCTCGGCTTGTTCAACTTTAAAGGCCATATCACTTCTTAGGGGGTCTACTCCGCGAAAATTTGGCATCAGACAACATATACTAACATCACAATCGCTCTCACTAAGCAAATTATCCTCATATGCTACCCCAGGGTGCATTGATCACCTTGATAAATTGTCCGCACATATCACAAGTTTTGTGACACCCTTAGACAATATTGACATACATTGGCCTTCATGACTCAATGGTAATCTTTCCAACCTCTTCCTTGCGTTATCAGTACCAAGGTATCCTCAGTATAGAGCGCCTTCTTCAAAAAGGTCAATCCTAGACTTTTTACTGGCGATTACTTTAGATTAGTCAATCCCAGACTGGTTACAGCGATTACAAATTTAATACAACACAAGTTTGATTAAAAAGAATTTTTAAATTTATTGTGCGTAAGGCCGACCATGGGACGGACACTTCTGAATATGACTCAGGACAGATAAACTTAGTACCAGGGGAGGCACCCCAGAGAAGCAATGCTATCTCTTGTTGCCAGCGGGAACACCACTTATGGGGAGGGGGAGGGAACGTGTGAAGGGGCCGTAGCCACTATTGAGCACATGTGGAGGAAGGGGTCTGATTTGATGAACCAGACTTGGAACCAGGAGAAGACCAGCTGTCAGTGACGTGGTGGGAGGTATTAAACATCTACACTTGAAAGTGGTCCACCAAATGAGACCAGAATCTGTGGACAGTTTCTGGGAGGGTGGGGGTGGAGCCTGCAATGGCATCTAAGACAATCGTGTGGATGGTCCACATGGCGATAGCAACCACCAGAGCACGGAGGGAGGGTGGAAAGGAGGAGGCCAATGATAGAGCAAACATATCTCTTGACAGACTGAAGGGATGCGTTTGATCCTGGCCCAGCAGACGTTATACTTCGCGCCATATCACTTTAGAGGTGGAGCACTTCTCCAGGCGGTGGAACAGCGTTCCATAATGGCCGCACACGACACAGGATGAGTGTAAAGAGTTAGAGCGCTCAGCTGTATGATACACCCGCCTCAGGCAGCGCCACACATGGAACGGATTTGAGGCTGCAACAGAGGATGGTGTGCATATTTCCAGATAGTTTTTTGGGTCTCAATGGAGTATGGGATGTCCATCATGTCCAGGTAGTCCACCCTGGATAGGACATGGGGCCTAATGGGGATCACGCCATCATGGATGGGTGGCCCTTGTACCTCTTCTGTGAACTGAGGAGAGGGGCGGCCTCTTTGGGTTGTATGTCCGCTAATACAAATTCTCCACTCTGCGCTCCGCATGGAGAGTAGGATTCGTTTGCAGTGGGTTTTGTCCCATGAGGACCTGTGGCCGATGTGTGTGATGCGAGGTATTTCATCAGGGAGTGGGGGTCCGATGGATTGTTAAGGCCCAAGGCTCAGAAGAAGTTGGAGCGGGCTGCGCGGGAACAGTGTTGGGATGATAGTGTAGGAGCAGTGACGGCCGCGATCCAGGTGCCCAGGATCTTGGCAGCATGGGCTTTGAAGTCAAGCAGGCCCATGCCATCATGATGATGAGGGCCAAACATGACCTCTAGCCACACTGGTGGAGGGCACCTGACCAAAGTCATCCTTGCAGCAAGGCATACAAGGATTTGAAGAAGCTTGGGGAGAAGGGGATGGCGTGGGCTCCGAACCAGACTTTGGATAGGAGCATAGAGTTGGCTAAAAAAACCCTGCCAGTAAGAGAAGTAGGGTGGGCTCTGAGAGAGGCGATTCGCTTCATCACATTGTCCATAATACGGCACTCCATTACTGCTGATGCGTATCCACCTGCCTCCATCCACACGCCCAGATGGCGCACCAGTACTGTGGTAGGACGTGGCACGAAGGGGAGCACCAGTGGAGCGGTATGTGTTGAGTTAGTAAGGTGTGGACGTGGGCGAGCAGATGGGCCAGGTTGGGAACTAATTGCTGGGGCCCAGCAGTTCTGAAATTGACCAAGGAGGATGATTTCGGATTTGGATGCGTTCAGTAACGCGTTGCTTACCCGGGAATATTCCTGTATGAAAGCTTCAAGCGCGCGTGCATCTTGATTATTTGACACCCTTAACCACACAATCATCTGCAAATTCCAATATCTTGACTGGGGCTTGGCCTGGCACATGGACCCCAGTGAGTTGGGCATTCACATTTCGCAGTAGTGGGTCAAGGCTTAAGTTGTATAAGAGTGGGCTGTGGGGTCCCCTTGTCGCAAGCCCCTTTGAGGGCGGACTACTTCCATTAGGAAGCCAGGGCCACGCACTGCCATTGTTGCAGATTCCGTGAGCAGCATCACCCAGTTGATGAAGCGAGGGGTAGGCAGAATTTATGGAGGCAGGCCCTTAGGTATTCGCAGTTTACTCTATCATAGGCCTTTTGTTGGTCCAAGAATACAAGTACCCCATAGGCTGTGGACTGACATGCGTTAGCCACAAAGTGCACGTTATCCCAAATTGACCTTCTGGGGATGAAACAAATCGTTCTGGGGAGATGGTGGCAGATGCTACAGTCCCTAATCAGTTAGCCATAATTTTTGTTAAAGTTTTGGTGTATGTGTTTGTTAGAGAAATGGGGCGCCAGTTGGCTAAGTCAAGCTTATCCCCTTTCTTGAAGAGTGTGACAGTAAAGGCCTCATGTCCTCCTGGTAGGAGGCGCTTTTTCCAACAGGCTTTGGTTAAGTGAGGCAAGCAGAAGTGGGGATATATATTTGAAATATTTTTTGTAGAACTCATATGGAATGCCATCTGGGCCTGGGCATTTTCAGATTGGCGCACCGCGAATGGCTGCCATAATTTGTTCAGAGTAATTAAATTCATTATTTCCAGGTATTTAAAATGGTGCAGATATGAGCTCGGTCAAGAAATTCTGCCACTTCAGCTGGCTGAATTGGTTTGGCTCAGTACAACTCAGAGTAATATTTTTTCATTTCGATTGCCACTTCTTCCAGTGTGTCCGCAATGGAAATATCTGATCTTCACACCTGTGTGCAGGCCACGCTCTGGCGCAGTGCAAAATTTTTTTTAAAGAAATATGCGGTGTACTTGTCGCCTTTTGTGATGCATGTGGCCCTGTATTGAACACAAACCAATGTTTGTGTTGCCTTTCGAGTGCATTGAGGTGGGCGGCTGCCTCTGCCCACTTCTGGCCCCATGCAGGGCTGTATCCTGTAGCTGGAATGTTGGACTCCAAGTGTGCCAATTCTGCCAGAGCGCGCAAGATAATCACCGATGTGGCTCATGAGCATCTGGAGGAGAGATGTCAAGAGTGGTGGATGGTGTCCTCTTTGAAAGTTGCCCATGTGGAAATGGGGTCCGTGCAAAATGGTGCAACAAACTTTTTTGCCAAAGTTACCTCTTCCACCCATGTGGAAAATCCTGGTGATGTGAGCTCGGGGGGGCGGATTCTGCACCAATGTGGGGCCTTAGCAACTGTGACAGGTAGGTGGTAGGTTATCAAGACCAGTCGGTGGTCAGAGAATTCCATTTTCGTTGTTTTGAAGTGGGAGATGTGGGGTTGGAATTTCGCCGGCGTTAGAATAAGGTCAATGTGGGTCATGGACCTTAAATGGCCGTTGTGGACGTGGGGATGCATCATGTTTTTGAGCATTGGGGCATGTCTCAGCAGTGCATCCATTAACCCAAGGGTGGCCTTTAGAACGCGTAGTTCTATGTGACCCTGTGGGGCGTGGGGTGAGGGAGGCCACTGGTCCATTGGTGAGGTTAGCCAACAGTTCATGTCGCCAACTAGGAAAGAATCTGGGGGTAGTGGGAGGGAACGACCAACGAGAAAAATTCCTGATGCTCAAGTGCACCGTTTGAGGCATAGATGTTGATGATTGCATGTGCTACATCAGCCCACAAGAAAGTGACAATGAGGACTCAGCCATTTAGGAATGTTTCTGAGGATACAAATTTGAAAAAATTATTTTTCTGAATTAGCACCCCACAGTGCTTTGACCAAAAGGATAGGGTTAGGAGGAGCATTGTTTTCCAAGTTTCTTCGGAACCTCGTGGACAGTGGGACTCCTGGATGGCCAGGATATCCACAGGTAAATTGTGTTATAAAAAACTCAGTTTTCTAGCCCGGGATGGGGAGGCCTTGAGTCCAGCAATATTCAACATCCCTAAAGTGTAGGTTTCCCCCATCGCACCTTAGGTGTGAGGGGGTGGGCCCCTGGGCCCACCAGCCTCTTCTAGGTCCCCACGGGCTTTTACAGCAGCGCGGGTGTTAGCAGCAACACTATTGGAGTTTTTGTTGATTTTTGCGGAAAGAGTTGCATTGGCTTTGGCCTTCACTTTTTTTTCCTGTCATCGGACAAATTTTTTGCAGTGCGGATGAGTTTGGTGCACCGGTGAGTGGGTCAAAATTTTTTTTTCAGTTGGGATAATCCCAAGTCAGTTTTGACTGGAGCTTGGGTGCAATGATTGGGTGAGATTGAGTCTCCCATCGGATCCTCAGATTGTTTGGCCCACTCAGCATGGGCTTCCCAATCTGATTGGTTGATGGATTCCCAAGTTGCTTCTACCATGAAGGTTTCCATGTCCTCCTGGCATTGTGAGTGTGGGATAGCGGTGGTGGCCTTGGCCATTTCCTTGGCCGCGGCCCTATGGGCCTGCTTGGCCTTCTTCCATTCTTGCAGGAAGATAGGCTTTACCAATAGGTAGCAGCCTTGTGCTCCCCACGAGAAAGCCTCCTTGGTGCTTGCAGTTGGTTTGTAGTGCGCCTCTCCGTTGGCCATGGCCGCTGAGGGCTGCTCTTGGAATGTGACGCCCTCCATGATGGGGCATGCGTGCGCCTCATGGCCAAACGCATCACAGTGGGTGCAAATGGGGAGCACGCTGTCCACGGTCACCCAGAATGGGTGGGTGGTATGCCCTGCAATATCAATAAAAGTGGAGTGCGGGATCTGGGTTAGGTCCTTCGCGATCTCCTCAGTTGGGGTCAGAACTGTGATGGCTTTGCCAGTGCACAGGTGTGGCATCAGCGTGAAGCGTTGCATTTTGAAAGATTGTATTTCGCCATATATGGCAAGACCATCTTTCAGGTGTTGCTCCAAAATGTCACATTTTACCATAGTAGGCAAAAAGTCAAACGTGAGGAAAATTTGGTTTGATTTTGTCCATCTGGTGTGTTTGGTTTCAATAACCCATTGCCCTTTGGGGAGGTCAACCACTATGCGCACTGCTGCAGCCTCATCTGCTGCTTTTTTGCTTTTGAAACCTAGGTCCAGCCAACTGCGTGACATGGAGTGAGGTGCAACGTACACCGCGGTCAGAAAAATTTTGTGTACATCTTCACAAAATTTTTCCCATAAGGCCGTTTTTGGATGTCCAGATACATGAAGACTCTGAATTCCACCGACAAAAGTGGTTGGGAGTGTGGCATGTTGATGTACTGGTTGCATCATGCTTGCCATGTGAGTATCTCCGGGGAAATTGTGACCACCAGTTTTTTAAGATTTTTGTCTATTCTGCCAGATTCTCTGGGGTGTTTTCGAACGTTGGAGGCTGCGGGCCTTCCACCTGCTCCTCTTACCTTGCTTGCCCAACTGCTCCCTGACATGGGCGCAGACTAATCTCCTCTGTGAGATTATCAAACTAGATTCAGTCTTGAATTGAATAGGTTGCAAAAGTGTTTGCAACGAGAAAGAAAAGTTCAATTAAAAAGAATATACTTCAGATTTTTATAGAAGATTTTTTTATTAAAGTAAAAACGAAATATGTTATACCTTAAGGGGATATTCAAGATTAGGAGTGAATATTGTATTGTAAAATACTTTGGAAATATAGGGCTTTGATAAGAGGTTTTTAAGATCCTCTAGTCAGATGGCGTCTGACTGCTGCTTTTGTCTCTTCACTCATTTGACAAAAATCTTGTAACTGCAAGCGCCATCTTGAGGTGATTTCCCAGAATCTGGATGTTCAAGGCTTTTAAACTAGCTCATGCTTCTGGGTCTTGGCTCATTGTGCTCATTTTGTCTTTTACTTTATATTAAATTTAAATTTTTAAATTTTTAAATTTAAATTTTATTCAAGGTGGGCTGACCTGGGGATGATACCGCGCTGATTAGTAAAGTGAAGAAAATGGGAAAGGAGGATAAAACCTGGAAAACCTCCGTGCGCGGCGTATGATAGGCCAGGAATTCCATGGACTGCCTTTGCTATATGCTATCTCGGTTTGGGGCATTGGCGCGCAAAACTAACACAGTCAAAATCGTCCCCTACCCAAAGTCCATTGCCAGGATCAAACTCGGAGGCAGTGGTAGAGGGTCTATACTCTACCACTGGGGTATCCTCCCTTACTTTATATGTAATTAGTATTATGTTTATTAATTTTGGGTAAGAGCGATGGTAGACCTATTATGAGCCTCTCATCATTGCTTTAAATCACTCTGGAAAATTGGATGTTGACCTTAATTATTAATATTTAATGTTGATCCTTGGATAGCTTTGTAGGGATTTTGGTTCACTTATTGTTTCATTACTGGCGGAACTCAGATTATTTTGACCACAAAGGTATAAAAGAATGTCATTTCACATATGATATCTGGGTGGCGCATTGTCCTCATATACTAGATATTCCAACTCTGTGAGTGAAGTTTATTCGTGTGACATCATCACTATAATACAGAGAATCTCTTGACTCTTCTATGCCTATAAAAGGCCCTTAATTGCCCCCATCTACAATGTTCTGGTCGCAAGTCTTGTAAGGATAGTGTCTATAACTCTCCTGTTCCCAGCGTGGTAGTGCATGGTGCACAGGTCAACGCTAGGGAACTAGTCGTTAAAACAAAAGTTAATAGAGCCCAGCAGAGGGTGCTTGAGCTGGAGTAACTTAAGAAGAGAAGGGTTATCAGGTGAGGAAGTAACCTAGAGGGAGCCATGCGGTGCTCGGAGGGGTAACTTATAGGTACTCTAGGCTGGAGGGAACCTGGGCAGCCCAACGGTGCATGGACAGATAAATTTAAAGTAATTATACATAAATGGATAATGTTGCACAAGAACTCTTTGAAGAGGGCTGGGCACAGGATCGTCCATGATAACACAAATTATAAAATGGTGTACTATCAAAGGGTTTTAAGGGTGGTTAACCTGGCAAATAAAACTGCTTCCACCCTTGTGCAAGTTTTGAGCTAGAACCTTTACTTGCTTGAAAAATTATTGGTGTGGTATTTGTCCCAAGGTTGACTCACATTGATTATTTTTACTAGCAAAGGGTATTATTTATAAGGAAATTGACCAACGGGAGAGATTGGTATTACCATGAGGAATTAAAGGGATTTGGAAAAAAATTGATCAAAGGAAGCGGGTCTAAGCCAAGGCGCACCTATAGGCTCACGCTTCCATCAGGAAACATGCTTTACTTGGTAATTGACTGAACTCAGGTAATTGATTGTAGAAGCGACCAACCTGAGCTGGAAAATTAAAAAAAACTTGAATGGGTTTTGAGACCATGTTCACCTAAAAAGTGAAATAGATTTTTTCATTTACCACTAAGCTAGTTCATTTTAAAGCCCCTGCTGTTATATAGGGCCAAACTTCTCTTGCATTCTTAGGACCAATCTGGGCATACTTCGCCTTAACCCAGCATTGATCTATGGTATGCTTGAGGTCTGAGAGACCTGCCAATTTCACTTTCTTGGCCTCCTGACATGCTTATTTGTCTTTGACGTTGGTCCCAATTATGATGTCATTTTCCAACCATGGCATTACCCTCTCCTCCTTTTGGGGCTCCACCCCCTCTGGGGGCTTGCGCCAAGGGAAAGTTCATGTGGACTGGGGCCAACTTTATTGTGGTAACGGTTTGCTTTGACTAACATCCGGCGGCCTTGGAAAACGCTTGTGGAAATTGTCAATCAGGTCCTGGGCATGTGCACAGTTGCGCGCTGGTACCCAACTGATCTCCGCTGCATCAAATCCCTTCCAAGATACCAGATACTAAAGTCTTCTCTTTACTCTGTGGGGGTCTACTATTTCCTCAACTTCCAACTCTGGCACCCTGTTGTAATTTCAGTGAACCCCTATATATCCGCCAAAGGGTTTTTTGCACAGGGTTATGCCCACTGAACAAGTGTAATGGACAATATGATGAATTTTGGTTCCCCAGAACACTTGTAAACAACCAATTATAATAAAAAGGACAATTTTCCCCAAAAAACTTCTTTATTTTAATATAATAAACTCAGCGGATTACTTCTAGTCCAGTTTCCTTTTCTTCCCTCCTCCTTCCTTCTTTAGAAACCTCTCCCTTTTTCATCCCCTCATTTCGCTGATATCCCAGTGACCTCAGTCAGTACTAGGTCTTTTCTTAGTAAATTCTTTTTACATACTCTCATTAGTTTTGACTTGTTGTTCTTCAATTCTTTATCACCCCTGATTTGAGGCCATCCAAATTATCTTGTCAAATGTCAACATCTCCTTATTGCACTATTTTGAAGGCAATTTGATATGACCCATTATAACCCATTATTGCCTCATCCTAAGGAGATTGAATACTTTTAGCTCCTGAAACATTCTTGGAGGATTCTGCCTATTGAATCTTCGGCGGAATTCCTCCAATGATTCGTTGGTCATAATCGTGGCTTGCCATTCAGTCTTATAGATTCGTGACACACCCCATTCACGAAATAAGCCTCAGGAGTCTCTTGTGGGGCCCTCAAACTGCGTTAATTTCCTCTCATGAAAGACAGAAAAGAAATGAAACAAAGTGGGAAAATCAAAACTGGTATGAGGCCTGGCCAACTTCTAACCAAGCGGTAAGGGCCAATCCTCTTTGGTCCCAGCTTTTTGCATGGCTGCTTGATAGGGATGTTACAAGCATCAAAATTCACGAGAACCCATTCTTTGTACGCTGGATCCACTCATTGATTACCATCAGAGTTCTCCTTATATACTTTAATTGCCGCCTCCAAACTCATGGAAAACCCTGATTACTTTCTTGATAGTCTTGGCAAAGTCCACCACCACTTCAACTTTAGATCCACAACTGGGCTCCATGTTAAAGGCGGGGTTAAAACCATGGTTGGCGAAAAATGGGGAACAACCAATTGAAGTATGCAAAGTGTTAATTGTAGCTAAACTGGGCTATAGGAAGGTGAGAAAACCAATCTTAATGATCTGCATAAGTGTAACACCGCAGGAACTGTTCCAAACACTGGCTTACTCGTTCAGTCTGCCTATTTGATTGGGGGTGATAGGCAGTTGAACGTCATGGGCGAATCTGAAGAGTATTACACAACTCTCTCCCAAAAGATGGAGGTAAACTGAGTTCCCAATTAACTAATAATTTCTGAGGGAACTCATGAAGTGCAAACACATGAGTGACAATGAGCCTTGCATCTCAGCCGCGGTTATTGTTGTTCTGCAAGAAATAAAGTGGGCGAACTTTATAAAACGGTCCAACACCACTATAATGGCATCATAACCATCATAAAACAGGTGAATCCACTTTGAATTTCACTGATAGGAAAGTCTAGAGCCCTTCAGCCTTTTTAACTGGTACCAAAAATACCGCTAAAGCTTGACAATTTGGTTTCATTTGATTAAAGATCAGGCACTCTTTACAATACCGTCTCACATGAGCAGGTAAGCTTTAGAATTATAGGTGCGTCAAATTAAAACAAAGTTCTTTGCTTTCCCAGTATGACCAACGGCGATTCAATTGTGATGGTCCCGGTTGATTTTCAGGCGAAGTGGTCCAGCAGGAACCCATAAGCACCCCTGGAACCACACCATCTCATCCTTTACATGATACCCCTGGTGATCCTCAAGATTTAGCGCGCTCTTAGCAAGTACCATATTATATTCAGCTGATAATGGCTGAGAAAGGAATACCTTCCTGAACATACTGTATTCCTCTACATTTTCCAAATGAGCAAGCGCTGACCTGTTGGCCGTGGAAGAGGGAAGTTGAGCAGTAATTTTACCCGGCAAAATCATCAACTAGGTGTTATGAACCTCTACCTCTTTTGGATTGAGAGCTTATTCAGGGTTGTGGCATAAAGCATCCGACAACCCCATTTTCATTGCACTTGGTGAACTCATAAGAAATTGCATTTAAGCAAGGGTCTAATGCCAAAGGGTCTGCCATGAAATTAAGACATGAGGATCGCAGTAGTACAGTAAGGCATAGTGATCTTTACATATACGGAAATTTTATGAAGAGCCATGCAAGTGATGACGCCAATAAGTCAACGCATCCACCACTGCTAGTAACTCTTTGTCGTGTACAGCGTAGTTTAACTTGGACAAAGACATTTATCTAGAAAAATATCCTACTGGATGCTCTATTCCATCTTTGCCCACATGTAATAAGTCATATGCTATGCGAAGTTGGATGTATCAGTAGACACAATGAACTCCTTTGAAGGATCTACATGGCAAAGGACTTAAGTGGACAACATGGTGCACTTTACTGCTTCAAAATCATCCTCCAAAACAAAAACCACTGAAGCTCTTTTGCACCACTCGCCTTATACAAGGGCGCTGCCACCTCAGAAAAATTGGGCGTGACTTTTTAAGGAACATGCCCAAAAAAAGCTCCTCAATTTTTTAACTGAAGTGGGGGTAGCCACTAACGAATTGCCTTCTCCTTGTCTGGAGTTATAATATGTCCTTGGTCAAACATGACGTTGCTTAGGAAAGTAACCTTTGACTTTAAAAACTTCCATTTACAGATCTAGTTTAAGGTTGGCTGCCTTTAACCTCTACACAACTTGTTAAAGGTGAACTGCATGGGACTCATGAACAAGGTAAACCTCTAGAATATTATCTATGTAGGCAACCGCGCATACTCTCAGCAGGTCCCTCAATGCTGCATCAATGAAGCGTTGAAAGATAAAGGGGCATTCTTAAGCCCAAAGGGCATGACCCAAAACTTGAAAACCTTTTTCTGGTACAGAATGAGATTAACCACTCCTGTACCTTTTTAGTCTGGCTCTGAGTGAACGCATTGAACCAGACATGTTTGGTGAAGACTTTAGCCTTCTCTACATAGCGCGCAATCTGAGAATCCAAAGGGATGGTATGGAGGTCTGGAACAGTAACATTGTTTAGGTCCCCATAATATACGCAAGGGCGTAAAGTTCCATCATCCTTCTCCACAAAGAGAAGAGGGGAGCATACAGGGGAGGTACGCTGAAAACTCTTACCCTTAGCTAACTGCTCTTTAACCACACATCTAAAGCCTCTTCCTCACGGACAGTCAAATGGTAAATGAGGGAAGATATATGCACCGGATCCACATTGAGCTTGGACTCACAATCAAACTCTGAATAATTAGGCAGTGCATTAGCTGATGCTGCATCAAATGAAGATTCCAACCCCTCCAAACAGGAAGGTAGGAGAAACTCCTCAGAGGGCTTTAACAAAAAGTGCAAGACTGAGAGGATATTTATTGGGCTAGTGAGCCAAATTTTCCAGAAAGTTGGCTTCATCCAAAAATACCATCAACCTGTGACCATTATTTCATTTTAGGCGTAGGGTATTTTTTTAAGTTATTCCTGACTTCAAACTTTCGCCACCACTTTACACCCAAAATGATGGAGTTTAAGAGATTTTTGATATCTTGGAAGTGGTCAGATAAATGAAATTTACCAAATTGATAGTCCACTAAACCCATAATTTTAGCGTGGGAATCCCTTGAGAATCCCTTCCACTAACCATACCACCTGACAAGTAATGCAGCTCCAGGTAATCGGCAAGGGCTTGATCCATAATATTTTCAGAGGCTCAAGTATCCACCAAAATGGTAGTGCTGATTTTCCCTAAAGGGGATGAAAGGTTAGCAGTCAGTAGAAAATAACCCAAATGATCTTTATTCATAGCAGATAACGCCAACCTTCTTCACCAAACTCTGCTTCATGGTTGTATATATCCACAGGGTATGTTTTTGCATCAAAAAATGGAGAGGGATACTTGGCCATTCTTACTGCTGAGGCCACATATCTAACCATATCTTCTGCAGTTGTATAAACATTCACATATCTTAAAAGCAGTTCCTTTTCCACCTCTTGAGTTCTGCAGATCATTGTAGGGGACAATAGGGGTTATCAGGTTTAATGGGATATACTGGAATGGGAAATTCATCTACTCCATATGGAAAAAGACATGGTTCAGTAATAATGTATAAAGTCGTTACAAAATGAACTTTTGGAAGGAATGACACTATCCCCATTTCAGCAATGGAGTGTACGATGTTATCCAAGGCCAACATCACCGGGCCTTTCATCGCTGAACCTGCTCGCCCCATTCAAATGTGGTGTTGAGGGAAAAAAAATTTGGTGTTGGTTTATTAAATTTGGGGATATCTTGGGAAATAATGATTATCAGATCAAGAAGTGACTGTATCTACCAGGTACTGACAAGATAGGGTGAGTACTTTTCAGTTGGAGACAGCAAAAATAATGCCAGGATGCTCCAACTCTTGGCAAAATTTAAAGACAGGGGTGTTCCCCAATGTGGCTGTGGCCACCAGCTGGTGCACACTGTGTGCACTTTGCGAAAGTCCCACACAGAAAAAAATTGTGCAATTAAGTAAAAGGGTTGGTTGACTAATGAAAGGAGAGTGTCTATAACTCTCCTGTTACCAGCGTGGTAGTTCAGGGTGCACAGGGCCAACGCCAGGGAACTAGTCGTTAGTAAAAAATTTAATGGAGCCCAGAAAAGGGTGCTTGAGCTGGAGTAACTTAAGAAGAGAAGGGTTATCAGGAAAGGAAGTAACCTAGAGGGAGTCATGCGGTGCTCGGAGGGGTAATTTATAGGTACTCTAGGCTGAAGGGAACCTAGGCGGCCCAACAGTGCACGGGCAGATAAATTTAAAGTATTTAAAAGTTAATGGTTAACGTTGTGTGAGACCTCCTAGAAGAGGTCACACACAGGATCGGTCAAGATACACAAATTATAAAATGGTGTACTAACAAAAGGTTTTTATTAATAGGGATGTCAACCAATGGGAGAGATTGGCCTTAACATGAGTAATTGAGGGATTCTGGAAAAAAAATAATTGAAGGAAGAGGGTCTAAGCCAAGGCGCACCTATAGGCTCACGCTTCCATCAGGCAACATGCTGTACTTGGTAATTGACTGAACTCAGGTAATTGATTATGGAAGTGGCTGATATGAGCTGGAAATTTCGAAAACTGAACAGGTTTTGAGACCCAGTTCACCTAAAAATAAAGCAAACTGTTTTCATTTACCATAAAGCTAGTTCAATTTAACGCCCTGCTGTTATACAGGGCCAAACTTTTCTTGCATCCTTAGGACCAATCTGAGCATACTTCACCTTAACCCAGCATTGATCTATGGTATGATTGAGCTCATGGAGGCCTGCCAACTTCACTTTCTTGGGCTCCTGACATGCTTCTTTGTCTATGACGTTGGTCCCAATTATGATGTCATTTTCCAACCATGACAAGTACCACCACCAGTCTGGGGGATTCGTTCACCCATTCCACTGATTGAAGTATGAACAGATGAGTCAGCCGCGGTCTCATTCATGACCCTTTTCATTCTAAGATGATTCCTGGGGAATTCTCAAAGGTTCCAGGTCTGCATTCCATTACAAGCAATGTTAATGTCATCATCCTAAATGGAGTATTCCGCTCCTTTCTTGGTTAGCATAGTGGAGAACCCTGTTCAAATGGCCTTTATTTTCGCTGAATGTGTTTTTCTCAAGTGTTAAAGCAAAACTTTATCTTCAATGCTAAATTCTGGTAACTTGGTTCTTCTCTGGCTCTCTCAGCTTAGAGGGATGCTAGCTTCAATGTTGCTTAAAGCTTCTAACTGTATCCTGATCAACTCTTCAGCAGATTCCTGTTGGTAACTCCTATGTGGTAGGATTATTCTATCCACTGCTATTATTAGTACCAGGAGGGTAGACTTCACATTTTCTCTCCCACACAGTACTTTGAAGAGTAACATTATAATCACGCGGTGATGGTTTTACTGGCAAGCCAACAGCGCTGATGGGGGAAACTGGTCCCACTTTGACTTGTACTTTAGGTCCATACTCTTTGAATTCCTCAAAGGGTCACATTGACTCTTTGATATTTCCGTTGAACGATGGATTATAAAGGGTGTTGAGCTGCTGCTATACCCCTTTAAATCCAAAAACTTTTCTATTACGTCTGAGATAAAGTCTTTTCATTGCCTGACAGGTGCATTAGAGGGCGTCAGGGTTTTATAACCGCTTAGTTGTACATGAAATGGGCAGTGGAATGCGCGGTGTATGCCTTAACTGCGGACGTTTTAAACCACTTGATAAGTGTCAATAGCCACCAGGGTGAACTTGGCTCCGCTGGATGCCGTTGGAAACGGTCCTACTACGTCAATAGATACAAAGCTGAATGGTTCAGTGGTAGAATGGGCATAAACTTGTTTTGATTTTCAGTGCTTAAAAACTGACGCAGGGTACACACAACTCCAATGTTTGGTGTACTTCGTTCAACATGCATTCCTAATAGAACCTCTCCTTGAGGTAAACCCACGCCTTCTGAAATTGTCCATGGCCCATGTGCTTGTGAGCCTCAAGCACTATCACCCCAACAATCATTGGGTGGATGTAAGGATACCTTTTTGTCTTAAGCCTTCAATATAGATTCCCATTATCATTCTGGGTGTCTTTATAACATCTGCATAGGACGCTCTTTACTTCTTCTGTATCGTCCTTCCATGCCTCTTCAGAAAGCCATAAGGTCTTATAGGCGATTGCTCTCTGGCGCATGCAGGTGGAATACAGGAAGTCTTGACAAGCCATCCATATTGAGATGTTTATCTCCTACTCAAAATATGATTTTGAAATCATATCCTTGGAGTAGAGCCTCACAACAACAAGGCGCTCATCTGGATCCATCATGTTTGCTAACCAGTAGAGGAACGTGTTCTGTGACTACTTTAATATGTAATTCATAGTGTTGACATTTTCCCTCTCAGCTACAGAGGAAAATGTCTTGGGTCAAAATCAGCCAAAGTGGGGAAATGTAAGCCAATTACGCTTCTATTTCTGAGCCTGAAAGTAGTTTTAATAATTTTAAATTTTAAATTTATTGTGAGGAAGGCTGACCATGGGATGGGCACTTTCGAATATGACTCAGACGAGACAAAACTCAGTACCAGGTGAGGCACCCCAGAGAAGCGATGCTATCTCTTGTTGCCAGCGGGAACGCCACTTATGGGGAGGGGAGGGAACGTGTAAAGGGGCTGTAGCCACAATTGAACACGTGTGGAGGTAAGGGTCTGATTTGATGAACCAAACTGGGAACCAGGAGGAGGCCAGCTGTCGGCAACGCAGTGGGAGGTATCTAAACATCCACGCCTGAAAGTGGTCCACCAAATGAGACCGGAATTTTGTAGACAGCTTCAAGGAGGGTGGAGGTGGAGCCTGCGATGGCATCCAAGACAATCGTGTGGATAGTCCACATGGCGATTTCAACCACCAGAGCATGGAGGGAGGGTGGAAGAGGGGAGGCCATTGATAAAGCAAACATATCTCTTGACAGACTGAAGGGATGTGTTTGATCCTGGTCCAGCAGACGTTGAACTTCGCGCCATATCACTTTAGAGGTAGGACACTTCTTCAGGCGGTGGAACAGCGTTCCATACTGGACGCACACGACACAGGATGAGTGTAAAGCGTTAGAGCGCTCAGCCATATGGTACACCCACCTCAGGCAGCACCACACATGGGAACAGATTTGAGGCTGCAACAGAGGATGGTGTGCATATTTCCAGATAGTTTTTTGGGTCTCAATGGAGTATGGGATGTCCATCATGTCCAGGTAGTCCACCCTGGATAGGACATGGGGCCGTGTGGGGATCACGCCATCTTGGATGGGTAGCCCCTGTACCTCTTGTGTGAACTGAGGAGAGGCGTGGCCTCTCTGGGCTGTGTGTCCGCTAATACAAATTCTCCACTCTGCGCTTCGCATGGAGAGGAGGATTTGTTTGAAGTGGGTTTTAGTCCCGTGAGGAACTGTGGCCGATGGGTGTGAAGCCAGGTATTTCATCAAGGAGTGAGGGTTCGATGGATTATTAAGGCCCAAGGCGCGGGAGGAGTTGGAGCGGGCCGTGCAGGACCAGTGTTGGGAGGGGAGCGTAGGGGCAGTGACAGCCGCAATTCAGGTGCCCAGGATCTTGGCAGCATGGGCTTTGAAGTCAAGCGGGCCCATGCCACCATGATGATGAGGGCCAACATGACCTCTAGCCATACTAGTGGTGGGCGGCCTGACCAAAGCCATCCTTGCAGCAGGGCATACAAGGATTTGAAAAAGCTTGGGGAGAAGGGGATGGCGTGGGCTCCAAACCAGACTTTATAGAGGAGCATAGAGTTGGCTAATAAAACCCTACCAGTAAGGGAAGTAGGGTGGGCTCTGAGAGAAGCGATTCGCTTCGTCACGTTGTCTAGATATGACTCTCTATTACTGCTGATGCGTACCCGCCTGCCTCCACCCACACGCCCAGATGGCAGACCAGCCCTATGGTAGGGCGTGGCACGAAGGGGAGACCAGTGGGGCGGTGTGGGGTGAGCAGGGAAGGTGGGCACGTGTGCGAGCTGATGGGCTGGGCTGGGCACTGGTCACTGGGTCTAGTAGGTTTGATACCGACCAAGGAGGATGATTTCAGTTTTGGAGGCGTTCAGTGCAGCATTACTACCCGGGAATACTCCTGGATGAGAGCTTCAAGCGCGCATGCACCTTGATTATTAGAAACCCCAACCACACAACCATCTGCAAATGCCATCATCTTGACTGGGGTTTGGCCTGGTGCGTGGACCCCAGTGAGGCGGGCATTCCCGTTTCGAAGTAGTGGGTCAAGGCTAAAGTTATATTAGAGTTGGCTAAGGGGGTATTCTTGGCGTAGGCCCCTTTGAGGGCGGACTATTTCCGTTAGGAAGCCTGGGCCACGCACTGCCAATGTTGCAGATTCCGTGAGCATCATCACCCAGTTGATGAAGCGAGGGGGTAGGCGGAATTGATGGAGGCAGGCCCTTAGGTATTCGCAGTTTACTCTATCATAGGCCTTCTGTTGGTCCAAGAATACAAGTGCCATAGAGGCTGTGGACTGGCATGCATTAGCCACAGAGTGCAAGTTGTCCCAAATCGACCTTCTGGGCATGAAACCAAATTGTTCTGGGGAGATGGTGGCAGATGCTACAATCCCTAAACGATTTACCATGATTTTTATTAAAATTTTTGTATCCGTGTTAGTTAAAAAATGGGGCGCCAGTTGGCTAAGTCTAGCTTGTCCCCATTCTTGAAGAGTGTGATGGTGAAGGCCTCTTGTCCTCCTGGTAGGAGGCGCGTTTCCAGAAGGCTCTGGTTAAGTGAGGCAAGCAGTAGTGGGGATATATATTTGAAGTACTTTTTAGAGAATTCATATGGAATGCCATCTGGGCCTGGGCATTTCCGGTTTGGTGCACCGCGGATGGCTGTCCATAATTCATTTGGAGTAATCAAATTCATTATTTCCGGGTATTGGGAAATAGTGCAGATGTAGGTTCAGTTGAGAAATTCCGCCACTTTGGCCAGCTGAATTGGATTGGATCAGTATAACTCGGAGTAATACTTTTGTGTTTTGATTGCCACTTTGGCTGGCATATCTGCGATGGAATCATCTAATCTTCACACCTGTGTGCAGGCCATGCTCTGGCGTGGTGCAAAGAATTTTTTAAAAAAATATGTGGTGCACTTGTCGCCCTCTGTAATGCATTTTGCCCTGTACTGACCACAAACCCGATGTTTGTGTTGCCTTTCAAGCGCGTTGAGGTGGGCGGCTGCCTCCGCCCACTTCTGGCCCCATGCAGGGCTGTATGCTGTGGCTGTGACGGACTCCAGGTGTGCCAACTCTGCCAGAGCGCGCGAGATGATGGCCAATGTGGCTCATGAGCGTCAGGAGGAGAGGTGGCGAGAGTGGCGGATGGTATCCTCTTTGAAGGCTGCCCATGTGGAGATGGGGTCCGCGCAAAACGGTGTAACAAACTCTTTTTCCAAAGTTGCTGATTCCACCCAGGTGGAAAATCCTGGCGATGCAAGTTCTGGAGGGCGGAGTTTGCACCAATGTGGGGCCTTAGCCACTGTGACAGTTAGGTGGCAGGTTATCGAGATCAGCTGGTAGTCAGAGAATTTGATTTTTGTTATTTTGAAGTTGGAAGTGTGAGGGTTGGAGTTTCGCCGGTGTAAGGATAAGGTCTATGCAGGTCATGGACCTTAATTGGCCATTTTGGACGTGGGGCCACATCATGTTTTCAAGCAGTGGGGCTCACCGCAGCAGCGCATCCATTAACCCAAGTGTGGCCTATAGAATGCAAAGTTCTATGTGACCCTGAGGGGGCGTGGGAGGAGGAAGGCTAACGGTGCGTTGGTGTGTTTAGCCAACAGTTCATATCGCTGACTATGAAAGGGTCTGGGGGTAACAGGAGGGATTTGACCGATGAGAAAAATTCCCAACGTTCTCATGCACAGGTTGGGGCATTGATGTTGACGATAGCATGTGCCACGTCGGCCCATGAGAAAGTGACAACAAGGACTCAGCCAATGAGGAAGGATTCTGACGATAAAAATTTGAAAAAATTGTTTTTCTGAACTAGCACCCCACAGTGCTCTGACCAAAAGGATAGGGATGGGAGGAGCATTGTTTTCCAATCTTCCTCGGAACCTTGTGGACAGTGAGACTCCTGGATGGCCAGGATATCCACGGGTAAATTGTGTTGTAAAAAAGCAGTTTCCTAGCCCAGATGTTGAGGCCTTGAGTCTGGTGATATTCAACGTCCCTAAAGTGAAAGTTTCCCCCATCGCACCTTAGGTGTGAGGGGGTGGGCACCCGGGCCCACTAGCCTCCTCTAGATCCCCATGGGCCTTCACAGCAGCACGGGTGTTTGCAGCAATGATATCAGTAGTTTTGTTGATTTTAGCAGAAAAGCTTGCGTTGGCTTTTGCCTTCGCTTTTTGTTTCCCTGACATTGAACGAATTTTTTGTGGTGCGGATGAGTTTGGTGCACCATCAAGTGGGTCAAAAAAAAACTTTTCAGGTAGGTTGGAGACCAAGTCAGTTTTGACCAGAGCTTGGTTGCAAAGATTGGGTGAATTGAGTTGCACATCTGATCCTCAATCTGGGTGGCCCAATCAGAATGGGCTTCCCAATCTGATTGGTTGAGGGATTCCTGAGTTGCTTCCGCCGCAAAGGTTTTGATGTCCTCCTGGCGTTGGGAGAATGGGATAGCGGTGGTGACTTTGGCCGCTTCCTTGGCTGCAGCCCTACAGGCCTGCTTGGCCTTCTTCCACTCTTGCAAGGAAATAGGTTTTACCAGTAGGTAGCAGCCTTGTGTTCCCCATGGGAAAGCCTCTTCAGTGCTTGCAGTTGGTTCGTAGTGCGCCTCTCCGCTGGCCATGGCTGCTGAGGGGTGCTCTTAGAATGTGATGCCCTCCTTGGTGAGGCATGCATGTGCCTTATGGCCAAACGCGTCACAGTGGGTGCAGATGGGGAGCGCGCTGTCCACGGTTACCCAGAAAGGGTGGGTGGTATTTCCTTTGATATTGATATATGTGGAGTGTGGGATCTGGGTTAAGTCCTTTGCGATCTTCTCAGTTAGGGTCAGAAATGTGATGGCTTTGCTGGTGCACAGGTGTGGCATCAGCGTAAAGAGTTTCATCATAAAAGATTGTATTTCGCCATAAACGGTGAGACCATCTTTCAGGTGTTGCTCCAAAATGGCACGTTTTACCATAGTAGGCAAAAAGTCAAACGTGAGGAAAATTTGGTTGGATTTTGTCCATCTGGTGCGTTTGTTTTCGACGACCCAGTAGTTTTAATAATAAAATTATATAATTAATCAAAAGATCCTGGTCAATTTTTGGTGGAACCTGTAAAATATGAAGTAACACTATTTCAAATCTTGCACGGGAAATAAACCTAAAATTGAGCAGTTGGATTACCCTGATCACGTGATGGAAATTGGGGCAACCATCAGAAAGTACTCCCCCAGCCACAAGCAGGTCCTTTAAGCACCTACGTGGGGATTCACCCTTTTATAGGGATGGTGGGTGTCCCCAAGGCTAAATAAATTTCTTGAATGGGATTGGCTGAAGTTCAATAGAGCGTTACTTTTTTTAGTACTAGATGGTCCCAACCCAAGGGGGGATTCATCGATGCTTATTGAATTACGCCTGGGCTCCTAAGAGCCTGAGGCGAGGGAAGGGAAGGGAGGAGTCATCGAGAAGTGGAGGGGGTTTGCGCGCCAGAGCTGTGCTGCAGTGACAACTGAGCGGAGGAGGGTTGGCGACATAGTGCAGACCTTCAGGGCCATCTCAAAGTGTATCTGAAAGTGGGTGATCATGTGTGGAAGGTTCCACACCTGCTGGTCAAAGGCAGCACGAAGGAAGGAGTTATGGATGGTCCAGATGGCTGTGGCATAGGCGAGGACACGGAGGGGTCAGTGGCAACCAGGCAATGTCTGCTCGAACATGAGGTCTTGCACAGGGTGTCCAGACCAGGGCTGAGCATTGAGGAGCGCGCGGGCCTTTGGCCAAAATGCGGCGACACCTGGACATGTGAAAAAACGATGGAGGTGGGAGTCATTAGCTCCGCACAGCGGGGGCAGCTTCAGTGCTGGGAGGTAGGGCCAGTCTGGTTCCCTGTCCTGTATGAACAGTGGAGCACCCTCCATAAGGTGTTGGACACCTTTGCTGCAGGATGGGGTGATAGACGTCCTTCCACAATTCCTTAAGGTCAAAGCTCACGGAGGGAGGGAGGAGCTCAAGGAGTCTTGGGCGGATGAGAGGACGATCTTGGGGGTTGAGGCGAGTTGTGACAACTTGTCCATTGTGCACAATTGCATGGCGACGGGGGCTGAGGCCAGGGCCGTCCCTTCTGTATGGGAAGTCATGGTGGATCCGCGCGCCTACTCGTTTCAGGGAAAGGAGATCCTGTTTCCAGTAGGGTGATGAGGATAGTTTCAGGCGATGGCCTGGGTGGTTTGTGAGCCACTCCCCTAATGAGGTCAGAGATGCTCTATGAAGACCCAGAGCTGCTGACACTGACTGGCGGAGGGCGGGCGCCCAGTTGGGGCATGGGGGTCGCGTCCCAGCAGACAATCGGCCATAGGAACTTCAGGAAGATTGTGGTGGCGTGGGATCGCGTGTCCAGAAGCCCTAGGCCCCCTTCATTGCAGGGTCAGGCAATGGTTGAGAGGGCCATTGGTGGATGGTTTGAGCCCCAGACCTAACAGCGTAGGAGTACATTGAGCCGCGTATAAAAGGCATCTGTGAATGGGCAGATGTGCGCTAGGAACCAGACTTTGGAGAGGAGGAACACATTGGCCATCAGAGCTCGACCCTGGGGGTGATGTGCCGCCAGTTCCAACTGGCAATCCTGGAATTAACTGCTGCGAGGAGCAAGTCCTCATTGTCTTTTAGCGCAACTCCTTGTTGGTTGGTGAAAACGCCCAGGTGACGGAAGGTACCGCGCACAGGTTCAATACCAAATGGTGGGGGGAAGGTGGGGGAGCCGACCTGTACAACTGTTATCTTGGAGGTGTTGACCATGGCGTTGGACGCCTTGGTGTACCTCTCAATGGTCACATCAGCGAGGGCAACATCCCCAGGGCAGCCAAATGCAATGGCGGTGTCATCTGCAAATGCCATGGTGCGGGTGGGGGCTTTACCTGGGACTAGAACCCTTATATCCTGTCCTGTAAGGAGGTTAAGAGGGGGTCAAGGGTGATGTTAAAAAGGATAGGGCTCAGGGGGTCCCCTTGCCGGAGACCTTGTCCAACTGGTACTGCCACTGTAAAACTCATTGGCGCCAGGACTCTGTGAAGCTGGTCATAGAGCGCTGATATCCAGCGCCTAGCTGCGGGGGAGATGGAAGCGGGCCAGGGAAGCATCAATATACTTCCAGATCACCCAATCATATGCTTTCTCCATATCCAGGAGAGCCACAAAGCCATTCACCTTACGAGAGTTAGCAGTCAAAGTCACGTGAAGGTCATTATAGTTGTCCCAATACGACCTCCCCGGAATAAAACCGTGCTGGGATGGGGAGAGGCGAGGTGACACCCATTTGATGCGGTTGGCCAGAAGCTTCGTGAAGAGCTTGTAGTCTGTGTTGATCAACGCTATGGAGCGCCAGTTCGCCAGGTTCTCACGGTCTGACTTCTTGTAAATGAGGGTCGTTATTGAGCCTCTGAGTCGGGGAGGACCTCGCCATTCACCAATAGTGAAGCGAATAGGTCGCGGAGGGTTTTGGCTATCACTGCAGGTTCCAGAAGGTACACCTCGAAGGGTATTCCGTCTGGGCCTGGGGCTTTAAGCCGTGGGGATTTCAGAAGGGTTTCCATCACCTCCTGGATGGAAATAGGCGCCAGTAGAGCCTCATCAGCCCGTGGGTCAATGGGTGGCTCTGGAGCCTGCCACAGGAAGTCTTGGATGTCCGATGGGTCCATCTGGGTGGCATGGAAGAGGCTGGAGTAGAAGCGGTGTAGTTCCTGCGTGATTTCCTCCTTATCCGAAGTGGTTGTAGTGCCAATCTTCAGTGCAGTAATATCCTGCGCTGTTGACCGGGCTTTCTGTTTCTGAAAGAAGAAGCGGGTGAGGGCGTTCCGATTGAGCATAGTATGAGATGTTGTAAAGTTTGCTGCCCGTTCTTCCTGCAGTGTGAGCTCCAAGAGGAGTGCTTCCTGCGCCGCTTCTCAGTCTTCCAACCATCTGGAAGAGGGCGAAGGTCGGCAGTTTCGCTCCAGATGTCTGATTCTGGCTTCCGCCCTTTTGACTCTGGCGCGAGCTGCAGTCATCTGGGATTTGGCACAGTTGTAAGCAACGCGGGTGATGCCCTCCTTGGTCACCGCCCATCTAGCCTTGTGGTCAAGCAGGTGGGGTGGGGGGGAGGTGAGAGTCTCCCGGATGGTCATAGACAGCTTCTCCTTAATGAAGGGGTTGTTGAGAAGAGCTGGGGCAACCCTAGGCCAGAACCTACGCGACGGTTTAAGCGTGGTGGTGAGGACAACGGTGAGTGACCTGTGATCACTCAGATGGTTGTCACGAGAGATGGGAGAGGAGACGCGGCCAATTAGCAGGGGGCCAATCAGTGCCATATCTATGCGTGACGCTGACTGGAAAGCTCCTCCATCATACTGGATCCTAGTCATGCAACCTAGGCCAGACGCGGAGGGTGGAAGCGCATCCATAAAGCCACTCAGGCGAAGGAAATCCTGGAGGCGACTAGATCCAAGGCGTTCCTTTGCTACAGGGGGGTAAGAGTCATGGACGCGACTTATGGTTGTGTTGAAATCTCCTAAGAGGACTGTATTCCGTGGGAGATTGAGTTGGACGAGCTCTTCCAAGAGCCGATTTTGCTCCTGACCTGCATTAGGCAGGTAGATGCTTGCAGCGAAGAAGGAGAAGTCAGGAGTGGTGAGTTTGGCCAGTATGAGGCGGCCACCTACATATTGTGAAAAAGAATGGGTTTTAACCCGGGGATTCAAAACAATAAGGGCGGCATGGTTTGTCTAGAAGGAGTTGCCTCCAAACTGTTCATTCCATGAAGATTGTTCGTGGTGAGGATATGGGGCTCCTGGACAGCAGCGATGTCAATTTGTGCTGACCTGAAGTTTTGGAGGAGGCGGGCTCTCCGCTTAAAGTCCCGCAACCCATTTGCGTTGATGGATTGCAGGTCCAGGGTGCTGCCATGGGGACTCATAGCTGTTCCCCTCCATGTCCTGGGGGGTTGCCAGCGCTTAAAACCTGCTGCTGTGAGGCGGCTAGTTTTGAGTCCTTTAGCTTGACTATTAGCTGCAATCCGTGAGGAGCATCGAGGGTTCTGAGGGGAAGGAGAGGGTGGGGGGCGGAGGACCCAGTAAGCCAGCCTAGGATGCTGCCCCCGCTCCGTTGCAGGGGAAGGACCTGAGGGTGCTCAATGGTGACCTCCGCGGTGTCCCCATTTGATGAGTTTGAGTTCATGTTCACTTCCTCCAACACTGCAAAGGATCCGCGCGAAATGGACTGTGGGGTTGGGGTAGGACTCTTTGAGGTGGCACTTCTACCGCAGGCCGCGGGTTGCCAGTCCATGCTGGTTGGCATAGATCCATTGGGAGCTGAGGGTTGATGCGATAAATCGCTGGTGGAGGTTAGTGGGGTGCCGCAGAGCCTTGAGTGGGTGTGGCTGACGAGGGGCACACTGTGGGAGATGCCTTGCGCTTGGTGAGAGAGGGAGTTGACTCTGGGAGATTGGAGGGGGTGCCCACTGAAAGGGGGGCATGAGCGCGAAGCTATCCCATACCAATAGTGGGGTTAGCTGTTTCAACTGCTAGGCGTAAGGCCTCAGGGGACTGGTTTTGAACGGGAACCCATTTTGTGGGTTGTGGAATTGCTGTTGCGGCCACGTGGGATCGTTTTTGGCCTAGTTTAGGCCCTGGGTGGTGGCTAAGAGGGCTTGTTTTTGAGCTGTGCAGCCACCATACAAGTGTCCAAGGGCGTTACACCATGAACACCGGGGGCGCGCCTGATCAGGGTCAACAAAAAGATCTCAGGGCATGCCCTAACTACCGCCACATGAGTAATAACCTCAATGTTGCGGGATACAGTGGGGGAGGGGATGAACGACGCCCTAGCAGTGCGAGCTCTTTGAGTGGGAGCATAGTAAGAGGGGACGCTAAAGTCCACTGAAAGAACAGACCCAAACTCCATTAAATCATGATGGGGCACCAGTTTAAGAGACTCAGGATCAACAGTCGTTGGTAGGTTGGAAAAAGTAATCCATGAAATTTTCTCCAGGTGAGAGCGTTTGCGGGAGATGCGAAGAGATCCACGCGGAATAATGATCTGGAGGGTGGCAGCATGGTCAGCAAGGGCAGCTTCAGTGAAGCCCACATCGATGTAGTGGCCCTCAACTGATTCATGGATGGTGGTGTTAATTGGGAATGTCTCTGCAATTGCTGCAAATTATGAGAAGTAATCCTCCATGTAGAATTCAACAGGGTTATGCCCATAATAAAGGCGAATTGCGTTGGAGAGGGTTGAGCGAGGTAGAGCTTTTTGCGCTCTAGTTTCGGCCCATTTCTTCTTAACATCCGCAATAAACGCCACTTCACGGGGATCAGCTTTGGGTAGCGTTGGTGCCAGAGGTTTTTGCCACGCCCCAGTGGCTCCTTTGGTACGTTTGTGTTTTCTTTGGGCTGCAATCACGGGTTAAGTGTGAGCTGGTGGTTTGGACAAGTTTCCGGAGTTCCCTTGTTGCTGGAATGTTACAGCAGTTGCTGGCATCTTATTAAATTGAGGGGCGGATTGTTGGGCCTCGCTAAATTGGGGAGGCCCATCCAGATTGGAATTAACTCCAGTCAATTGGGAGGAGGGCGATATTTCATCACCATCCCAATCTATTTGGGTAAATTCAGCCCGAGTATTTGCTGTGATTTTTTGGGCAAAACTCACTAGCTGGTTGGTGAATTGGTCATTTTCAGCATATGGAGATAAAGTGCCGACTTAAGAAGTGCCAATTACGGGGTTTAAATGGGACGGGTGAGATTGGAACTGGTGTGAAGTTTCAAAATCTGAACCATTTGTGTCCCCATTGGGAAAAGTGGATTGTCCCAATTTGTTGCTTAGTGAACCAGAATGTGCGGCTAATCCAACCTTACATCTGAGGGTTTGGGGGCCAGGTAGCTGGGTATTGCCCCTCATGGAGGGAGCCAGAAACATGGCGTCAGCAATAATAGATGGGGCTGAATTAGCTGACACAATGGGGGAGGTGAATGCCTGGATGGGCTGAGTTGCATTCAACTGAGCAGACGCCTTTAAAACAGCGTGGGTGATGGACTCCTTGGTTGGAGGGGGCCCAGCGGGTTGGTGGGAGGCAGCGCACGCAGAGCTGTTAGGCGTGCAGGTTGCAAAAGTGCGATCAGGTGAACTGGCGCTAGTTGAAGTAGCTCCAGGTTGGGGGGTGTTCCTGCTTTCACGGCCGCTGCTTGAGAGTAGGTGATTCTGGTTGACCCTGAGGTGGGTAACCGGGGGTTGCTTCATTTGGGGTGGTGCTGGCTCGTTTGGCTGAGCCTGCAGGTTCTTTTGCGGGGTTTCCCGCCATATTTGCTAATAGTTTTCATAAATCTCTTTAGTGGAGCTAAATTTCAGGCTGAATTGAATTTCGAAAAGTGATACTTAGCAGAAAGAGAAACTTCAGTAGAGCATTACTTTAAAATTTATTGCGGGGAAGGCTGACCATGGGACGGACACTTCCTAATATGACTCAGGACAGATAAGCTTAGTACTGGGGGAGGCACCCCAGAGAAGCGATGCTATCTCTTGTTGCCAGCGGGAACGCCACTTATGGGGAGGGAGAGGGAACGTGTGAAGGGTACGTAGCCACTATTGAGCACGTGTGGAGGAAGGGGCTTGATTTGATGAACCAGACTGGGAACCAGGAGGAGACCAGCTGTCGGCGACGCGGTGGGAGGTATCCAAACATCTACACTTGAAAGTGGTCCACCAAATGAGACCAGAATCTGTGGACAGTTTCTGGGAGGGTGGGAGTGGAGCCTGAAATGGCATCTAAGACAATCGTGTGGATGGTCCACATGGCGATTGCAACCACAAGAGCATGGAGATAGGGTGGAAGGGAGGAGGCCATTGATAGAGCAAACACATCTCTTGACAGACTGAAGGGATGCGTTTGATCCTGGCCCAGCAGACGTTATACTTCGCGCCATAATACTTTAGAGGTAGGGCACTTCACCAGGCGGTGGAACAGCGTTCCATACTGGCCGCACACGACACAGGATGAGTGTAAAGCGTTAGAGCACTCAGCTGTACGATACACCCGCCTCAGGCAGCGCCACACATGGGAGCGGACTTGAGGCTGCAACAGAGGGTGATGTACATATTTCCAGATTGTTTTTTGGGTCTCAATGGAATAAGGGATGTCCATCATGTCCAGGTAGTCCACCCTGGATAGGACATGGGGTCGAATGGGGATCACGCCATCATGGATGGGTAGCACTTGTACCTCTTTTGTGAACTGAGGAGAGGGGCGGCCTCTTGGGGTTGTATGTCCGCTAATACAAATTCTCCACTCTGCGCTCCGCATGGAGAGGAGGATTCGTTTGTAGTGGATTTTTGTCCCATGAGGACCTGTGGCCGATGTGTGTGATGCGAAATATTTCATCAGGGAGTGGGGGTCTGATGGATTGTTGAGGCCCAAGGCTCGGGAGAAGTTGGAGTGGGTTGCGCGGGACCAGTGTTGGGATGGAGTGTAGGAGCAGTGACGGCCGCGATCCAGGTGCCCAGGATCTTGGCAGCATGGGCTTTGAAGTCAAGCAGGCCCATGCCATCATGATGATGAGGGCCAAACATGACCTCTAGCCACACTGGTGGAGGGCACCTGACCAAAGTCATCCTTGCAGCAAGGCATACAAGGATTTTGAAGAAGCTTGGGGAGAAGGGGATGGCGTGGGCTCCGAACCAGACGTTGGATAGGAGCATAGAGTTGGCTAAAAACCCTGCCAGTAAGAGAAGTAGGGTGGGCTCTGAGAGAGGCGATTCGCTTAATCACATTGTCCAGAATACGGCACTCCATTACTGCTGATGCGTATCCACCTGCCTCCATCCACACGCCCAGATGGCGCACCAGTCCTGTGGTAGGACGTGGCACGAAGAGGAGCACCAGTGGAGCGGTGTGTGTTGAGTTAGTAAGGCGTGGACGTGGGCGAGCAGATGGGCCAGGTTGGGAACTAATTGCTGGGGCCCAGCAGTTTTGAAACTGACCAAGGAGGATGATTTTGGTTTTGGAGGCGTTCAGTGCCGCGTTGCTTACCTAGGAATATTCCTGGGTGAGAGCTTCAAGCGCGCATGCATCTTGATTATTAGACACCCTAACCACACAATCATCTGCAAATGCCAATATCTTGACTGGGGCTTGGCCTGGCACATGGACCCCAGTGAGTTGGGCATTCACATTTCGCAGTAGTGGGTCAAGGCTGAAGTTGTACAAGAGTGGGCTGAGGGGGTCCCCTTGTCGCAAGCCCCTTTGAGAAGGACTACTTCCATTAGGAAGCCAGGGGCACGCACTGCCATTGTTGCAGATTCTGTGAGCATCATCACCCAGTTGATGAAGCGAGGGAGTAAGCGGAATTGATGGAGGCAGGCCCTTAGGTATTCGCAGTTTACTCTATCATAGGCCTTTTGTTGGTCCAAGAATACAAGTGCCCCAGAGGCTGTGGACTGACATACATTAGCCACAGAGTGCACGTTATCCCAAATCGACCTTCTGGGGATGAAACCAAATTTTTCTGGGGAGATGGTGGCAGATGCTACAGTCCTAATCAGTTAGCCATAATTTTTGTTAAAGATTTTGGTGTCTGTGTTTGTTAGAGAAATGGGGCGCCAGTTGGCTAAGTCAAGCTTATCCCCTTTCTTGAAGAGTGTGACAGTAAAGGCCTCATGTCCTCCTGGTAGGAGGCGCGTTTCCAACAGTCTTTGGTTAAGTGAGGCAAGCAGAAGTGGGGATTTATATTTAAAATATCTTTTGTAGAACTCATATGGAATGCCATCTGGGCCTGGGCATTTTCGGTTTAACGCACCACGAATGGCTGTCCATAATTCATTCAGAGTAATTAAATTCATTATTTCTGGGTATTAGAAAATGGTGCAGATATGAGCTCGGTCAAGAAATTCTGCCACTTCAGCTGGCTAAATTGGTTCAGCTTGGTACAGCTCGGAGTAATATTTTTGTATTTCAATTGCCACTTCAGCCGGTGTATCCACAATAGAATTATCCAATCTTCGCACCTGTGTGCAGGCCACGCTCTGGCATGGTGCGAAAATTTTTTTAAAGAAATATGCAGTGCACTTGTCACCTTTTGTGATGCATGTGGCCCTGTATTGAACACAAACCCGATGTTTGTGTTGCCTTTGAGTGCATTGAGGTGGGCGGCTGCCTCTGCCCACTTCTGGCCCCATGCAGGGCTGTATCCTGTAGCTGGAATGTTGGACTCCAAGTGTGCCAATTCTGCCAGAGCGCGCAAGATAATCACCGATGTGGCTCATGAGCATCTGGAGGAGAGATGTCGAGAGTGGTGGATGGTGTCCTCTTTGAAAGTTGCCCATGTGGAAATGGGGTCCGTGCAAAATGGTGCAACAAACTTTTTTGCCAAAGTTACCTCTTCCACCCACGTGGAAAATCCTGGTGATGTGAGCTCGGGGGGCGGATTCTGCACCAATGTGGGGCCTTAGCAACTGTGACAGGTAGGTGGTAGGTTATCAAGACCAGTCAGTGCTCAGAGAATTCCATTTTTGTTGTTTTGAAGTGGGAGATGTGGGGTTGGAATTTTTCTAGCATTAGAATAAGGTCAATGTGGGTCATGGACCTTAAATGGCCATTGTGGATGTGGGGACGCATCATGTTTTTGAGCATTGGGGCATGTCGCGGCAGTGCATCCATTAACCCAAGGGTGGCCTTTAGAATTCGTAGTTCTATGTGACCCTGTGGGGCATGGGGTGAGGGAGGCCACCGGTCCATTGGTGAGGTTAGCCAACAGTTCATGTTGCCAACTAGGAAAGAATTAGGGGGTAGCGGGAGGGATTTGACCAACGAGATAAAATCCCCAATGCTCGTGTGCACCATTTGGGGCATAGATGTTGATGATTGCGTGCACTACATCAGCCCACGAGAAGGTGACGGCAAGCACTCAGCCATTTAGGAATGTTTCTGAGGATACGAATTTGAAAAAATTATTTCTCTGAATTAGCACCCCACAGTGCTTCGACCAAAAGGATAAGGATAGGAGGAGCATTGTTTTCCAAGTTTCCTCGGAACCTCGTGGACAGTGAGACTCCTGGATGGCCAGGATATCCACGGGTAAATTGTGTTGTAAAAAACTCAGTTTCCTAACCTGGGATGGGGAGGCCTTGAGTCCGGCAATATTTAACATCCCTAAAGTGAAGGTTTCCCCCATCGCACCTTAGGTGTGAGGAGGTGGGCACCCGGGCCCACTAGCCTCCTCTAGATCCCCATGGGCCTTCACAGCAGCACGGGTGTTTGCAGCAACACTATCAGAGTTTTTGTTGATTTTTGTGGAAAGAGTCACATTGGCTTTAGCCTTCGCTTTTTGTTTTCCCGATGTCAGACGAATTTTTTGCAGTGTGGATGATTTTGGTACACCGTTGAGCGGGTCAAAAAAAATTTTTAAGTTGGGATAGGTCCCAAGTCAGTTTTGACTGGAGCTTGGTTGCAATGATTGGGTGAGATTGAGTCTCTCATCGGATCCTCAGATTGAGTGGCCCACTCAGCATGGGCTTCCCAATCTGATTGGTTGATGGATTCCCAAGTTGCTTCCACCGCAAAGGTTTCCATGTCCTCCTGGCATTGTGAGTGTGGGATAGCGGTGGTGGCCTTGGCCATTTCCTTGGCCGCAGCCCTATGGGCCTGCTTAGCCTTCTTCTGTTCTTGCATGGAGATAGGCTTTACCAATAGGTAGCAGCCTTGTGCTCCCCATGGGAAAGCCTCCTTGGTGCTTGCAGTTGGTTCATAGTGCGCCTCTTCATTGGCCATGGCCGCCGAGGGGTGCTCTTGGAATGTGACACCCTCCTTGATGGGGCATGCATGCGCCTTATGGCCAAACGCATCACAGTGGGTGCATATGGGGGGCACGCTGTCCACGGTCACCCAGAATGGGTGGGTGGTATGCCCTGCAATATCAATAAAAGTGGAGTGCGGGATCTGGGTTAGGTCCTTTGCAATCTCCTCAGTTGGGGTCAGAACTGCGATGGCTTTGCCAGTGCACAGGTGTGGCATCAGTGTGAAGCGTTTCATTTTGAAAGATTGTATTTCGCCCTATATGGCGAGACCATCTTTCAGGTGTTGTTCTAAAGTGTCATATTTTACCGTAGTAGGCAAAAAGTCAAACGTGAGGAAAATTTGGTTTGATTTTGTCCATCTGGTGCATTTGGTTTCAATGACAATTGCCCTTCGGGGAGGTCGACCACTATGCGTACTGCTGCAGCCTTGTCTGCTGCTTTTTTGCTTTCAAAACCTAGGTCCAGCCAACCGCGTGACATGGAGTAAGGTGCAACGTACACCACGGTCAGGAAAATTTTGTGTACATCTTCACAAAATTTTTCCCATAAGGCCGTTTTTTGAATGTCCAGATACACGCGGACTCCAAATTCCAATGACAAAAGTGGTTTGGAGTGTGGCGTGTTGATGTACTGGTTGCATTGTGCTTGCCATGCGAGTATCTCCGGGGAAATCATGACCGCCAGTTTTTTAAGATTTTTGTCTATTCCTCTGGATTCTCTGGGGCGTTTTCAAACGTTGGAGGCTGTGGGCCTTCCACCTGCTCCTCTTACCTTGCTTTCCCAACTGCTCCCTGACATGGGCGCAGACTAATCTCCTCTGTGAGATTACCAAACTAGATTCAGTCTTGAATTGAATAGGTTGCAAAAGTGTTTGCAACGAGAAAGAAAAGTCTTCAAAAGAGCATTATTCATGTGTACGTTTTAGTCAATAGTAAATCCCCTGCTATTGTTCAGCCAAAATGAAGCAACTATTCCGAGCTTTGATAAGCTGCATTATCATATTTCCTTATTTGGACAGTAGAAGTCATACTGAACTTACTAGTAAATATTCTCTGACCCTTGATACTGTTTTTATATGGATCAGTTGGATATCAAGGGAATTAAAATTTCCTTTTTTACCCCGCACTGCTAATAAAAACCATAAAAACCCAAGTTTCTATTAATGTTTATTTATTAAATTTTATCAAAACTTTTGTGGGAACCAGCGGTGAAAGCACAAGCGAGCACCCTTAAGCTGGATTTCTACAAATTGGTGCTCACTACTGGGGTCACCTGTACACTAAAAAAATCGTCAAAAATGGAGGCCTCAAACTTGAGTAACCCTCCCTCTTTTCCTCTTCACGTTGAATCACGTTCAGTTGCTCTGAAAAGCAACTAACATGCGCTTTATTCCGATTCAATGAACTTGAGCAACGCCCACTAAACCACCTTAGTAAAGACAAGCACATCCCTAATGAAGGGAACATTGCTACCTTTTTGTACATTTATGAAGCTGCTATGGATGGCGCAACAGACAAGCAAAAAATTTAACACATCCTTCCTTGTTTGAGCCGCCTAGCGCAGGAGATGATAGCCCCTAACCTGAATCCTTTATACACTTGGGCAGAGGTGAATGAGGCTCTTTTGGCTGAATTCAGATAAAAGCAGAGTTTATACAGGAAAAACCAGGCATTTATGCGCCTTAGCATGTATGAGGGTAATTTGGCTATTGCCTTTGATCAATGATTTTACCTCACTGCGAAAAGGTTGTCAACCTCAAACATGATTACCCTTGATGATGCTATCGCCGTTTTGTTAACTGGGTTAACGTCTCAGACTTCTCTAACCATGCATATAATCTCAGTGAAATACTACTATAAAATTATCCACGACATCAAAGAGGATTTGTTAGATGCGGCTAAATTCCATTTATGTGCCACGACAAATGAAGCTGAGGTGAATCCTTCAGTTCTCATCATTGAGGAGCTACCGCCTGTTGAACAGTGAGGGGTGAGCCCACCTGTTCCTATCTTCCCTACGAAACCTGCTTCCTCAATGCGACGAAAAAAAGGATATCACTCCTTCTTATGATTCTGAGCCCTGTAAGGTAGCTAATAGCATACTCTCACACAAGCGCACCCAAGCCTCTATGCCTTCCCTTCCAGCCAAGTTGGTAAATGCAGCCCCTAAGGCTACCCAATCTTATGTGGCCGTCTCCCTACCTCCATCACAGCCTTGCACGTTGTTGAGAATACCCTTGGGGAGGAATCTGAGGGGGGTTACGATGACGTTGGTTACTACATATTGGGAGCCCCCACAGAAGTGGAAGTGCCTTATCATTTGAACGCTAGAGGAGTTGGCGACCACCATACCTGAGGAAACGTACCTTAGCCAAATACTAAGGGTGTCCAAAAGTTATTGGCACTGCCAGTGATGATGTTTAATTCTTAGCTGGCTTAGATACGCCCTTTTCAGCGGGTTCATCCCATAAAATCCTTTATGGATAAATACCCTGAGACTGCTAAAAAGCTAGCCTCCACCTTCTGGATCAAGGAGGTCTTAGCTTTGTCATCTAACTTTGGAGGAACGCTCACTAAGGTTGAAGTGGTCATTCAAAAGGTCCTAATAATGGCCATCCTGGACACTGGCTCCCCAGTTAGCGTGATCTCCACTTAGCTTATCAAGAAGTTAAAGCTAGCGCCTGACTAGGAGTACATGCAAGAATTTGGTACCGTAGGCCTCAATAATAACTTGTTCTATCAGGGCATACTATTCCTTTCCATTTATATTGGGAAGTTTAGTTTATCAGCACCTTGTGTGGCTTTGGACAACAATTCATATGATATGCTCATCGGCATCCAATTTATGATTGAATATCAGGGACCAATCAACATGAAGCAAGGTTTCCTCTTGTTGCTCAACTATGAAGTCCCTTGAATCTTATCCATTAAAGGACCCAGCAAGCACGAATACTCTTGCATGGTCAAATACCCCTTTTCAGTATAACCTTACCTTATTCCACTTCTGGAAGCAACACAAAGAAATTTCCTGATTCAGTGGATGCTGGGGATGGTATCCCTTTCATGTTGCAGACGTGGTCTTGAATTAAGCCTGGTGAACAAAGAGTGGTTGACACTAAGATCACACTCCAAATCCCACACCATTTCTTGTTGCACCTCGTAAGTATTGAGGGCGTTAGCCCCTTGGAGCCTTGTGTATCGCCTAAAAAACTAGACCCAGCCTACTAGAGGCCTATTACCATTCTACTGGGAAACCTCACTAGAAAAGACATGGCTATACGAAAACACCAGGAGATTGGCAGAGGCTTCCTAATACCAGCGGAGGATATTGAACATATTTACTCTATTAGCTCTATGGCCAATTTGGGCTTATCCATGGTCAACCTAATGTGTACCTTGCCAAGGTTTATATTTCGGATAAGCTAACTCCAGAAATATTGAAATAAAGTACATGCCTTGCTAAATGAATATAGTGACATATTATCCAAATTGAATACTGACTATAGCCACATGAAGGGCTGGTGCCACTCCATTGATGTGGGTGATGCCCGCACTATTAGGTCCAAACATTATCTCAAGTCAAAGGTGGAGATACTGTAAATGAGGACGGAGCTCCAGCAGTTTTTAAACATGGGATTACTCGATCCTTCACAAAGCCCTTTGTCTTCACTCCTCTTGCTAATTAAAAAGAAAAACAGAGGTCATCAGATAGTCATGGACTACTGTGAGTGAAATAGTCTTATGAAGAAGGATAGATATCTTATCCCTCGCATTAATGATGCCCTGGCCCAACTCTCTGGCTCTAACTTCTTCTCCTCCATGGACTTGGCCAGTGGCTATTGGCAAATGGACCTTTCTCCTAAAGATCAGGAGAAAATCGCTATTATTTGTAGTGAAGGTCTCTTCCAATCCACACGATTACCCCAAGGGTTGTGCAATGCACCTGCCTCTTTCCAGCGTGTGATGGATAACATCTTGCGGGGCCTCAAGTTAACTTGTGTCATCATGTATCTTGATAACATCATGGTGTTCTCAAAAACCTTCAACAAATACCTTGATTACTTGAAGGAGTGTTTCAACGATTATATAAGTCTAATATAAATTTGAAGCCCTCAAAGTGTACCTACTTTCAAAGGAAATTGGATTTCCTTGGCCACTCCATTTCCCAAGAAGGAATTTAACCCATGCAGGACAAGGTCGAAGCCATCTCAAAAATGCCGCCCCCTAAAAATCTATGGGATTTTCAGGTATTTCTATAAATGATGGGGTATTACCATCTTTTCATCCCTAAGTTTGCCCAACTCAGTGAGCCCCTTGTCCGGATATTAATCAAGATAACCCATTTTTATTGGGTGCTGAACAAAAGGCCACGTTTGAGACGATGAAGCAAATGAATCAATAACATCCTTCCTACGGCACCCAGATTATAATAAACCGTTTACCTTGTTTACTGATGCCTCAGACTATGCCGTTGAGCCATCTTAGCCCTATTGGATGAAGTGTTGATTATCAAGGTATCTTAATTTGGTAAAATGATTTCAAAAGCAGAACGCAACTACAGCATAACAGAAAAGGAGTTCCTTGCCGTTTTGTTAGCTGTGAAAAACTACCGCCCATTCCTATATGGGACCACATTCACTGTAGTTACTGACCATGCTTCGTTGAAGTGGTTACAGAATATGAAGAATCCTACTGGTTGGTTAGCTCGCTGATCTCTAAAGCTCCAGCATTATGACTTGAAGATTGAACACTGTGCTGGGACCAGTGACATGAATGTTGATGGGTTGACTCAGCTGAAAGTCCTTCACCTAATTAATAGTGAGACGGGGAGGTTACATGACCTCTTAATGACCCCCAATGAATGGGAGGATGAGGATGAGCCTGTTCAGAAGATGCTATCCCAACACTCCCATAACACAAAGGTGGTGAACGGGAAGTTCTATAAACAGGCGGGGGCTAAATGGCTGCCTTACCTTAGGCCCTTGAAACATGTACCTGCTATACTAGAAGCTCATTCCACCTTGGGGCATGGAGGGGCAAAGAAAACATATGAGTGGATTAAGGATCGGTACTATTGGGATGGAATGATGTAATCTATTGTTGACGTCTTGGAAGCCTGCCTTATGTGTAAGAAGAAATCCAGTTTCAATACTAGGTATCAGTATCAACCAACTACCCTCAACAACCTTTCCACATCATCAGTTTGGATGTGATAGGTCCCCTTCCTCAGACTACTAGTAGGAACAATTTTATTCTAGTAGCTATTAATCATTTCATTAAGTGGGTGAAGGCCGTGACTCTTCCTGGCTAAACAGCCAAGGCCAACGCCACCATTTTACATCAAAACATTTTCTCTTGACATGAATGTTCCCAAATACTACTCTGCGATAATGGTAAGAACTTCACCACCAGAGTAGTCAAAGTCCTAGCCACATCAATGGGAGCCCAACAACTTTTCTTGGCTCTGTACAATCCATCTACAGAACTGAACTGTGGAGACAGCAAATGGTACTTGATATCCATCCTATGAAAAATGGCCTCTTCTAATCCACTTCACTGGGATCAATTCTTACCCAGTGCCCTTATGGCCTAAAGGATTAGTTATCACTGAGTTTTGAAAATGTCTCCATTCCATGTCTTGTAAGGGCGTGAACCAGGAATACCCGCTCTCTTAGTTTAAGGTTATATTCTCCTCTAGGGTTGAGGAACCTGAGTAAGTTATGAGAAGATTGGCTCAATGCATCATCCAACTCTAATATAAGGCTATGTTTAATATAGCAAGAACGGTGACTAAAGAAGGGGAGGCTTCAAATGAGCTCATAATCCCCATACCTACCTTCCAAGTGTCTGACATGGTATTATACTACCTTAACTGCATCATCCCTAGAAGTGGTAAGCTTTGATTAATCTGAGAGGATCCCTTCACCATCACCTACAAAAGAGGCAATGAGTACTCTATAAAATCTTTAGCTACATTAATCACCATCAACTGAGTACATGGCTGTTTCCTATGACCTTATTCTCCCACAACATTCTTGAGGGGGTGATGTCAGAAACTTGCCCTCTCAGCTGCAGAGGAAGAATGTCTTGGGTCAAAATTAGCAGAAACGGGGAAATGTCAGCCATTTACAAGTTTATGATGGACCTGAAACAATTTTAATAATAAAAATGATATAATCAACTAAAAGATCCTGGTCAATTCTCAGTGGAACATAAAATTGGGGTTACACAATTTAAAATCCTGCATGGGAAATAAACCTAAAATTAAGCAGTTGGATTACTCAGACCATGCGACAGACATTTTTGCGACCATCAGAAGGTACTCCCCCATCCACAACAGGTCCTTTGAGCACCTATGCGGTACCCCCTTCTATAGGCTTGGAGTGGGTCCCCAAGGTGAAATAAATTTCTAAAATGGGGTTGGCTGAAGTTCATTAAATTGCTACCTCACGGGTACATCTTAGCTAATAGTAATTCCTCTGCTATTGTTCAGCCAAAATGAAGCAAGTATTCTGAGCTTTGATAGGCCATATTAACATATTTTCTAACTCAGATGGTACAATCCATACAAAACTTACTAGTAATTTCCCTCTGACCCTCGATACTACATAAATTATGAATTGGTCATATATTGATGGGATCATTTTTTCTTTTTTTACCCCGCGCTGATAATAAAAAACCTTAAAAACCCAATTTTTATTAATGTTTATTTAGGTAAATTTATCAAAACTTTTGTGGGAACCAGCGGCGTAAGCACCAGCGAGCACTTATAAGCTGGATTCCTACATATAGATAGGTTCTAAAGTTCTTGACTTCTTGGATTAAAGCAATGTATTCACATTTTATAACTGTGTAATTCTTTTCTGCCTTGATGAATACTTTGGAATAATACTTGATCTGGTAAACTTATTCCATTATCATCTTTTTATGATCAGATTGCACTAAGTTGACATCATTGGCATCAGCGTACAGATAGAAGGTTTTATTGAAGTCTGGGTATGCCAAGATTGGTGCTTCTTCCAGGTTGTGCCTTCAACTCCGAAAATGCCTGCTCCTTCTCCAGGCTCCATTTGTACTTAGTCTCCTTTGTAAGCAAGTAGGTAAGGGTTTCACCAAGTCCTCATATGGGGGATGAACTTCCTATAGTACCCCACAAATCCTAGGAACACTTAAACACCCCTCATACTCTTGGAAGGATCATTGCCTTGATTTCGTTCACTATCACGTCCTGAGATTTAATTCCCTCGTGGCTAATCTCATGTCAGAAAATCCATTTTTCATTTGAGAGTACACTTGCTTCCCTTTAGCTTTAAGTTTGAAGTCTTCAGCTGCATAAAGACCTCTTAGAGGTGCTCAGAATGTTATTGAACCGTGAAACTGAAAAATTTGATGTCATCAAGGCAATTAACACACTTGATAAATTAAGATCATCAAAGATGTGATCCATCGCTCGTTAGAATGTTGCAGGGGCGTTACAGAGCCCCTGTGGCATCCTCGTGGGTTCAAACAAGCACTGGCTGCTGATTGAGGAGCATTTTTCCTGATCTTCAAGTTAGAGCATCATTTGCCAGTATCTTCTGGCTAGGTCCGTGGCTGAAAAGTATTTGAGCTTCACAGGAGCTTCAAAGCATCATTGATGAATAACAAAGGTTATGGTTTGTTCGTTGATAATGTTGTTTAAGTGGCATTAATCCATAGCAACCCTCTGGGTCTCATCCTTCTTGCACACCAGCAACAATGGAGATGTCATGGGCTCTTTGATGGGTGGATTAGCCCAGCTTTGGTAACTGATTGTGCTTTTGAATGATTAAAGCATCCTCTGTCTCTAAACGGTGGTAAGCTTTGGACTTAAAGGGGATAGCTTAATTGGTGTCCATCAGATGGACCTTGTCAGACATTTGCCTCTCCAGGCTTCAGTATAAGAAAGTTTTGGGGAAGAAACGTCCAGAAAGGGAAAATGTCAGACGTTTACAAGTCCGCAATACTGAAGATAGCAAAATTAGCATTAATAGCGATTTTCTTGGCCAAAAGACCCTAGCCAATTCTTGGTGTAATCTTGCAAATCAGGGCAACACTTTTACAAATATGAATCAGGCAAGTAGAACCAATTTGGGAAATCAGATTTCTCCAGCCTCGCGGCCTATTCCAGGGCACCCATCAAAGGGTTCGCCCCCAGCCACATCTAGTCCTAATCAAGCTCTTACGTGGGACCACCCCATTTTATAGGCTTGGAAGGGGTCCCTCAAGGTGCAATAATTTTAGTGAAAGGGGATCAGCTAGAATATGTAAAATCGTTACCCCATGGGTATGTCTTGGCTTAAAACAATCCCTCATTTGTTGTTCAGCCTAAGTGAAGTATTTTTTAGAGCTTCATTAGGCTATAATCACATTATAAAATTAAGAAATTCCCAAGCCATATGAATGTTGAGCTTGACATTTTTAATAGCTTTATTGATTTATTAATTAGATACTCTCTTTCTTACCCCCGTGCAGTACATAATATAACTTTACCCCAAAAACCACTTTAATATTTATTTATTTATTTTCTTTATTTCCATATAACTGGTAAGAAAAGCCCCTCACTTCTATCATTGGATTTGAGGCTCACGGCACCTGTGAGACTTTCCTAGCCCAAAATCCAACGGACCTCCCCTTTTCACAAGCCATAATTGGTGAGACCAGCTCTGAAGATATTACTAAACTCGTCCAGAAGTTCTTCCAGCTCATTTTGCTGCTTATGGATCACATCCTCAAACATGAGCTCATTAAAACCTCCTACTGTATATATTGACACAATATCTTGACAACTGGTCATGCGGGTCAGTTCCACAACTTATCCTTTTCAATCAGATTGGTTGGGTAGTAATTTTCCCCAAAAAATAAGGTTTAACTCTCCAGAGTAAATGATATCATAAAATCCTGGTAGTACTCTAAGATCTTGATCTCAGATTCCATCTCTACTATACACTTCCATCATAAAGTCAGGAGATATCTTAATGTTGATTGACAATGTCATTATTCTTTGGCCCTCTAATTGATTTTATATGCTTTCATTTGCACTCAAGGGGAATCCTTCTTCAGTGCTCATGGTAGGCAGTAGTTGTTTTACGCCCTTCTCCATTAGGGTGTAATGATTTTGATAGATAGATTGGTATGTTAAGACTAAAAATGTACATTGTTTATGAGGTTAATTTCCTCGTTTTTGAACACTAGGGGAGTTGGTAGCTCAGAATGCTAAGAGTGCTTGTAATAAAGTTGATCTTTTTCCCAAACTACAGAAGAAAATGTGTCATAATTAGAAAATATTACTAGTCATTGTCCAAAACTACTTTGGGTGCCATCAGGACCATGCGCCCAAATCATATAGCAAAGCAAGAATAAGCTACTAAGGCGCGGGTAATGTCAGGTCCTGTGGGACATATTTTACATTGTAGTCAATGTCAGAAATAAACTTGAGCTTCTTCTTAAAGTTTAAGGAGATATTGTTCACTGGAGCCCTGGTGTCCAGCACTGCCAGTTCTCATACCTTCTAAATGATAACCTCCATCTTCGTTACACTTTATAAAAGGGTTTTCCAGTGGTTAAAATTTTGGTGGCAGATTTCTCAAATTACCACAAAGTAACAACGCTTTTAAAGGCCTTTATAGTGACTTCACCATCTAATTCTAAAGTCTTAAAGATAGACTCTACTAATTTGTTCTCCTTCAACAACTGAATTGATAACTTGGGTAGGCTTTTTTGGGACCAAATAGGTAACATTTGATATAGATCCATCATCACCAGGTACTCTAAATATAGCCGGTACAGCCATTGTGCTAGGTGTCCTTACCACATGGTAACCCGCACTAGCCAAGTCTTCATTCTTCATGGTTGTCCTCACCCTCAGTGTAAAGATCCACCCAATTTATGGTATTAGGCGTGTCCTCTTTAGTGGGTTTCTCCTTATTTTTGGCTGTAGATAATGGAGAGGATCAAATGAAGTGCCCAGGTTGGTGACACTTGTATCACCTAAATTTTCAACATGACAAAGTTCAGGCGGGTTGTTTCAATACTAATTGGGTTTTAAACCTTATCGTTGGTGACATAAACAGTCTACTTATTTGTTGCGGGGTTATGTAAGAACAATGCTATTAAACTCAGAATTTCATGTCATTTGTACATTGAGCAGCGCCTCTTAAAGCACTTTAAGGGGCATTCCACTATTGACCGCTAAAGTCATGTACTTCTTCAAATTAGGATGCATCTCCAGGGAGCTTAGTAAAACGGCCTTAATGGGTAGGCAGATCCATTAATCATTTGGTAAAAGATGATGGGCTTAAGGTAGAAAGGAGAAACGTAACTTGCAATAAACTCGTTTTTGCACATCTTCTTCAACAGGCTCTTGTTTCATATTCTAGACATCCTGTTCACTAATGAAATCGAGAGTAAGATGCTCTTGACCTTAGTCCAAGATAATTTAGGTCTTAAAATCATGCTGAGGATCTCCTGAGACTCACAACTCATGAATCCTTATATATGGAGAGACTTCTGGCAATCGCTAGTGCCATCAATGCTGTTTCATAGTTTTGATGGAAACAAGAATTGTCCCTTAGCCAGGTGCATACATGTTCTTGAAATATAATTTAAAGTTGGGATCTTCTTCTACAGGGTTGACGTGCATCATAGCTGGCTGATTACAAGGTTTGACCAGTTGTGATGCCATCTTTGAAAAGTCCACGCAGGTGCCTCCATTTGATTTATAGTCGAGTAGATGTAGGCTCCAGTATGGTATGCATCTGTGCTTTCAGGTCTTCTAAATTCTTGTCCATTGCTAAAAACATGTTGTCGTGCTGCTCCAAAAGCTATCCATGCTCATTCAGAGCAATGATGGTTTTGCCATTTTCTTTTTAAAGGTATACATTCTCACCTCGATGTTATTAAGTGTAAGTTCCAGTTTGATACTTTGTGATGGTCCTCTTAATATAGGTAATGAGGAAATTTTAGCTCATCTAGCGGCTTCCTCGACACACTTAAGACTGGCACGCAAATTGCTCACTTGAAATTTCAGGGTATGGAGTCTAGTATGGATGGTGTCCTCCTCCCTACCTGAGTTCAGAGGAATCCTGTCCAAACCTCCCATGATATACCTCTATATCCTTATTATTGAAAAATTGCTCAGAGGAGCTATCATGATCATCGCTAGGGCTTTATGTTTCCAAACCTGTAGTGAGCACCAAAGTCAGAATGCTGACCTAAGCTTATATAACTTTAGAGGTCGACTCACTGCTCAGGCGGTCTACTCCGCGCAGATTAGGCACAAGAAAACATTCGCTGACATCACAATTGCTCTCATTAAGCAAATCCTCCTCAGATGGTAACCACGGTGTATTGATGACTTCAATAATTTGTTCTCGCATAAGGTGAGATTCTTGACAGTCTTAGACATCCTTGACATACATTGGCCTTCGTGACTCAATAAGAACCTTTCCAACCTCTTTTTTGGCGTTATCATCATCAATTTATTCAATATAGGGTGTCTTCTTCCAAACAGTCAATCCTAGACTTGTTACTAAAGATTATTCAGATTGGTTGATCCCAGACTGGTTTCTGGAGATTATAAACTTGTTACAAAACAAGTTGCCATCTAGTACAAAAAAAAAGATACAAAGCAATTTTAATCATAAAGGGTAATTCTAAGATTCTTTAGAACGATTTTTTATTAAAAAGAACTGAAGAAATTTAACCTCAAGGGGATATTTAAGATTTTGAGAGAATGAAATATTGGAAAATATTTATGGAAACCTCAGGGCTTTGATAAGAGGATTTTCAAGATCCTCTTGTCAGATGGCTTCTGGCTTCTGCTTTTGTCTATTCTTTGTTTTTTTAATATTCTTGTATCTATAATCATAAACTCATGTTAATTACCCCTGAACATGGTCGCTCAGTGGCCTTTGTGCTAGGTCCCACTTCTGAGTCTTAACCCATTATGCTCTTTTTGGTTATTGCTTTATTTCTAAATCTAGTAATACGTAACTCAATTTTGAGTTAGAGCAATGGCTTCTACAATGCACCTCACATAGTGGCTCAAGTTAATCTGTAAAATGGACGTTAATCCAATTTGGTAATATCTGATGTCAAGCCTCAGATGTCTGCATCTTGGGAATTCAGTTTGCCCACCATTTTGTTACTGGCGGAACTAAAATTATTTCATACCCACAAAGGTGTAAAGGGGGGTCCTTTTTATATGAAATTTGGGCAGCTCATCATCTTTATATGCTAAATTTTCAACATGTAAAAAACTATTTCTCATAACATCATTATCATAAAAAATCTTTTGACTTGTCTGTGCTATAAAAGGGCTTTAATCGCCCTCGTTTGCAATTGCCTATTCGCCAATACTGTTACCAGTTTAGGGGTTGCTTGCACCATTCAATTGGTTGAGGAATGACCATATGCACGTCATGATCTCATCCGCAGATTTTCACAATATCTCTTTAAGTTGAAATGTATTCCACTAAGGGCTTTCCAGCACCTGACTATTCCACTAGGCGACAGGTATAGTACATATGGATATTGAGTTCTAAATGCAATCAGGTTTTACACTGAATTGTTTTCACCCCTTAATTTATCGCACAAAGAACCTGTAGTGGTTGCTGGGCATATATTCCTGCACCATGAGGAACTAGCGTGTTATAAGTTTTTCTTTACCTATACCCAACTCATATAAAGCAGCATTTAACTTTCACTTTCTTTATGCCAGACATTTCCCTCCTAGGTTCCAGAATAAGAATGTTGTGGGTGAAATTCATTCAAATAGAGGAAATGTCAAGCATTTATGAGTCCATGACAAGGAGGAATTAAATTTTTTAATAATAATAATAATAGTGATTTAGCTCGCCAAAAGACCATGGCCAATTCTTGGTTGATTCCCACAAATTGGGGTAACACAATTTGGCTCCTCTCCGGGCAAATAAGTCAATAACCAATAGTTAGATTACTCTTACCAAAAAGCGGACCATGGGACATCCATTGGGCGGTGCCTCCCCACCATGCTCGGGTCCATTCAAGCACCCACACAGGGGCCACCCCCTTTTATAGGCATGGTAGGGGTCCCCAAAGGTGAAATAATTTTCTAAGATGGAGATGGGCTGAAATACATCAAGTCGTTACCTTATGGGTTTATCTTGGCCAATAGTGATTCACATCCATAATTCCGTCAAAGAGATGCATGTTTTTCAAGCCTTGATAGGGTATAATCACATATTACCTAATTTAAAATTCCTCAAGCTATATAAACGTCAAGCCTCAAAGCTTTAAATATTCATATTAATTTATAATAAAATTCACTCTTTTACCCCACGCGGCCCAAAATAAAAAACCCATAAAACCAGAAACCTATTTGTTTACTTATTTTATTTGTTTTCATATAAACTGGTGAGACACGCTCCTCTCCTAGATTGTTGTATTTGAGGCTACCAGCACCAGTGAGCCTTTTCCCAACTCTTAAATCCAGCACTATATACTACAAACTAAATTAGTGCACGACATACATAAGTTTAGGACACTGGAGAGATTTGGACTAAAGAAGAAGAGGTGTGAGGCCATTTGCTCAGTAATACCTTACAATCTCTAGCTGGCATGATATAATATTAAACGTTTTGGTAAATGGCATTATTTGATAAGTACACAGAAATCTTTTTATTGGACAACTTTAATTTAATTATTTTCAAGATGTGCTCCATTTTTTTGACACAGAAACCACCCGCCAATTCACCTCCATCTTATCCATCAGTCCAAAGTGGCAGATGAAGTCATCAATGAAGAAATTTACCAAATGAACCAAAAGGGCATGTTGGTAAATTACAAGAGATTGTGTTCATCATTCAATTTAAATAAAAAAAGAAAATAGTCTTATGTTGAAATTTTTGCCCATATTCCCAGCCAGCTAGATTACCAGTAATTGCTAGAGGATAATTCCCTAATTCAAGGTGAATTGGAAATTGGTTGACCCTGATTTTGGGGTAACTATGTTTGTGGTATTTTAGACTATTTGCCTGGTAGATCTATCAGGGATTAATCTGGACAAATGCTCAAGATCTCGTTGGGCAGAGTTGCCAACGAAATAGGGGAATCAGATAGTGGATTAACAATCAGGTGTACCAATTGCGATTGTCCAGGTTTTATCACTGACTGATTGGGATATAAGGAGTAATTCAAGAGGTGAGTGATGCTGCCTGCAACTAGCAAATCGAACAGTTGGTTCATGGCCTGCCTTATAGGGTAACAAGTCCCATTACCTAAACAGGCTTATTGGAAATATGGTTGGTTTGTTTGGATTGAGAGGAAAACTTTAGGTACACGTTTTCCAACTCTTTCTGTTTTAGGACTTGAGGATGTCCAATGACAGAATCCTAGCCAGTAATGAGAAAATCGCTGCTGAGATAAGAATGGGTGATTCAATGGCAATGGCTTCCTTTCATTGAAGAGGTGTCAACTGAGAGTTAAGAACTAAATCCCCCACTAGAAACCCCTATAATTCACTAACAATAAAAAACAAAAAAAATATTAGTATAGAGTAAAATAGAGTTTAAACAGTGTATACAGTAGATATACCAGCTTAGTAAACTTTATTAGCATTCTTTTGTTCTATTTTTCTCAGGAAATATTTCTTTGTGCGATAATTGGGAGACTCTTTAAGGAAAAGAGTAAGGATCTGAGCGGGGTTCCAGATAAGAAGTGGAATCAAATTGGGGACTGCTGCCAACTGTGTTAAACCAAAAAAAAACTGTAAATGGTAATCTAAGAGAAGATTGGGTTAGACGATATGAGGGAATGAATCCCTGTTTTCAAGACATCACAAGAATTTTGAGAGAAAATACTGGCCAAGCATTGGGCTGAGATCTAGGACTTCCATTCAACTACAGATAATAGTCATCATATTACTATTAACTGATCATATCAACTATTATATGATGCGGACAAATTGTACAAAACCAAACCTGTGAAAGTAATAAGACTATAGGGGTTATTGGCAGAAAATAATCAAAGGCCATAAATTTTTACAAAGTGGTGCTCACTACAGGGGTGTAGTTGAGTAAGAAAGTTTAGAAGGATGTCATATGAAGATGTTTCCAATTCTGGAAATAATTTACTAAGGTAAGTAGCATTAATGAAGACAGAACATGAAGTGGATCACGTTCAATTGCGTTCACCCAGCACAGAAGTGGAGCTCCAAGTGAAGCAAATTGAAGATACTCAAGAGATGGGAAAAGGACTTGCAGCCTAGATATGGAACTATCTAGTGTGCAAGAAAACAAGTCCTCCTGACATCTACTTGATATGAAGAGGATCAGCAGGGCCAACTTGGATTGATATTTAGGTCCACTTGAAATAGACCTGAGGAGTGAGTGTTTAGATGAGGCATTGGATGATAAAGGAAGCAATCAATTATGATTATTGGATTGCCATACTAATGAATATATGAAATCAAAAAAGGAGATGATTGATCCAAGATAGTGGAGAGAATCATTTGACTCAATAATGTTCAATCAATGATCAGATAATGCTGGAGACGAGTTCATCAATATAAGACGAAATTGGATGAAGCTAACGAGGCCAGATCAATTTATGGGATTAAGGGATCGTTTACAGATCCACCAGTGAATTTAATTCCAAGGTTTTGGTTGGCCACTAAGGGAAAAAAATTGTTTTCAGGAGAAAAATAATCTGAACAATCAAATGGAACTGTTGACTAATGAGATATGAAGATTCAAGCATCAGTTGCCAATTTATGAGGTTAAATTAGGCCTGTTGGATGAATAATCAGTTAGGATTAAAGGTCTAATGAATCTAAATATTCAAGAGTATTGCCAAAAGTCGGCAAGTGTAACCTATATGTGAAGAAACATCGCTGCTGGTTATATAGTGAAGAAGATCAATACTAAAAAATTGGAAGTATTGGACCTAAGAGAAAATATTTGCAATGTTCACAGAGGACATCTGTACCATTAAATGGTTATGTCCTGAGATTTTGGTTAAGTCCCAGAAGAGGTAACTGAACCAAATGGAAGGTTAAGTTTAAAGAGGCTAAGATTTTAAACCATGATAACTGGTAGGTTAGATTATACCTAGGACCCAGTTTAGATAAAGGGAAAAAGAAGGACCTCTGAACCTTTTTGTAGAATAAAAGTCACATTGCAAAAAAGAAAAATACAAAAAATATTAAAAGGATATAAAATACTTATAAATTGTTTTAATTGGTCCATGATTTTCAGACCTAGGAAGCAACATGGGATCCTGATGGCTGAACTGAGGAAATTCCACAATTTTGGTACCCTCAATGAGATGTAATTATTAGTTGGAGTAACTGAGAGTATCAACCTATTAGTTGATTGAGAGCAACTCGCTGATCTGATGGAAGGACAGTAAGAGGAGGCGCTAAAGTTATCAAAAAGTATCGTGAAGTATTCAACCAGGACGACCACAACCTGAGATGCATGAGAGATGTGATTTACAAGGTCAATATCAGAAAAAATTTGTCAATCAGGATGAGAATGATTTGACAGTTGAAGGCAGCTGAAGCAGTAGTGGAAGAAGAAATCAGCAAAATAGTGAATCATGAGCTTCCAGTTCCATCATTGAGTCCCTGGGCGAGTCTGATTCTTATCATGAAGAAAAATGATGGCGCTAATTGGTGGTGATTGACTACCAGAAGCTGAATAAGATTATGAAAATGGATTTGTATCCCCTACCAATAATTGATGATGCGATAGATTAATTGGAAGAAGCGATGTATTCCTCCATGATGGATCTGATATATGGATATTGGAAAATCTATTTGCCAAGAGAAGACCAAGAAAAATGTGCGATTATTACCGCACAGGGGCTATACCAACCAATGAGGATGCCCCAGGGTCTATGCAAAACGCCTGCAACGTTCCAGAAGGCCATGGACACTATATTGAATGACTTGAAGTTGTCATGCATCCTGGTGTACCTGGATGATATCATTATGTTCAATAGGACATTTAATAACCATTTACACCACCTGGAAGAAGTATTCAAGAGACTGTCCGCATCCAACCTGAAGATTAAGCTGAGTAAGTGTCACTTCTTCAATTAAGAGTTAAAATATTTGGGATTTTTGATCAACTCTAGTGGATTGCAGCCACAAGCCTAGAAGATCGAAGCCATAGATTGAATGACTGTGCCAAAGAGTGTCCAAGACATCCAAGTATTCCTTAGAATGGTCAGATACTATATAAGATTTATTTGGAATTTTTCCAGAATTGCCGAGCCCCTATTCCATCTGTTGAAAAATCTGAAGAAAGGATTCATTTGGAATGAGGAAGCACAGAAAATTCTTCAATGAGTTATTAAAGTACTTGATAGATTCTCTGATTTTGAAATATCTGAATTTTGATTAAGAATATATTAATCATAACATACTTTGTTGATGGCAATCTGCACCATATTAAGCCAAGTAGATGAACTTGAGGACGAACATCCAGTACATATGTGAGCCAGACACTCTCATCCGCGGAAAACTACACCATAACTGAGCATGAATACCTTGTGGTCTTTTATGCCTGTAAATGGGTTTGGGTGTATATCCACGGAATGCACTTCAAAGTGGGGACAGACCACTCCTCGTTACATTAGCTCCATAATTTGCAAAAACTAGAAAAATGATTGGCCTGATGGGCACTTAAGCTACAGGCTTACAACTATGATATTATCCATCAAGCAAGAACTTCTCACCATAATGTGGATAGCTTATTGCAGTTACCAATGGTCCAGATGGTATATCAGCAGGCGGATGATTTATTCCAGAGAATGGTTGACAGAGAAATCAGTAATGAGCCCTGAGAAATCCAAGAAGCGCTTCAAAAAGCAATGGAAAACACTGAGACCATGGATGGACAAGTTTAAAAGGCTATTAATGGGAAGCAGTTACTATTCCCAAAGCCATCAGAAAGAGAACTATCGTTCAAGCCACTCATAGGGTTGTTGGTAAGGGAGGCCTGAGAAAAATGACCAACCATATTTGCCAGTACTACTGGGAGTCTATCAACTATGATGTCACTGACTATCTAGCTTGTTGTGTGGAATGCCAGCTTCACAAGTCACATAAGAATACAACTGGATACTGGCTGGACCGCCCTGGATTTACTTGGCATATGGTATCCATTGATGTGATGGGACTGCTGACAATGAGCACATGGGGAGTCAAGTACATAATAGTTGTGATCAATCATCTAATGTTATGGGTCGAGACAAAGGCCCTGATGAAAGCTGACGCTACCAGCACTGCGAAGTTCATCCTGGATCAAGTAGTATACTGACATGGATGCCTGCAGGTCCTGCTTAGCAACAATGGGACAAACTTAACATCTCATGTGATCCCATAGTTAAATGAAATAATGGGAATCCAAGGAGTAATTTCTGTACCCTAACAGCCAAAGATGAATGGACTGGTGGAACAAGTTAATGGAACGCTGGCCATGACGCTGAGGAAGCTGGTCACGGGAAGAACTTCTGTGTGGGGAACGTACCTGAGTTCAGTGACATTTGCCTACAATATTAGGCATCATACAGTGATGAGAAAAACGCCATTTGAATTGCTATATGGGAGGAAGGCCACACTGTAGAATTTTATATTTGGTGGTGGAACCAACATTGAGGATGAGTGCTGAGTTTTATCTGAACTGATTGACAAATATTCTGATCAAAATGCAATCACAATCATTCAATATTACTCTAAAGAAAAGGATTTAAGAAAAATTGATGGATGATAAGAACTAACTAGCTCTATCAGAATACCAAATAGGTGAAAGAGTTGCCTATTGCGATATGCATGGTTTTGGGAGAAGAAACAAACTGGATAAATTGTGGTCATATCTGTTTGATATTATCACCAAGATGGCGACGGACACCTACTCCTCAAAGAACCTCTTGGATGGAAGGGTAGTAAATTGAGTCCATGCTGAGTATTTGAAGTGATGGATAGATGAAAAAATAACAAAAAAAGAGTTCCCATAGGACCGCTAGACTATTAAGATGGTTATGTCTTAATGATTAGGTAAAGTCCAAAAAAAGGACCTCTGAACCATAGAAAACTGGTAGGCTTAAGAATACCTAGGATCTAGTTAGGGAAAAAATAAAAAGATGGACCGGTGTACCAAAACAAGGTCAAGTCCCATGAAAAAATTATAAAAATTGATAAAAGATATTGGAAAAAAAGATTATTAAAACCGCATAGAAAAAAACTGATATATTTTTATTTCTTTATTTTTATTTTTTGATTATCCTTAATTTGGGGATGATTCCGCCTATGTCGCCTCTTAGGGGATGGAGAATGGATTGCAGTAGGAGTGAATAACCTGTCAAAATCTATGTGAGAATAGATTCTAGCAAGGGCTAAACCTACATGAAACCAAGTTTGTTAAGCGGACACAGATCCCTGAGAGAAAGTGACTAGAGGAAGGGAAATTGAGATGTTAGAATAAGCCAAAAGCAATACCATTGAGCGGTGAGGGAAGCAAAAGTACAGAAAGAGGCAGTCAGCGAATAACCCTGAGTAATCCTGATATGGTACCAGATCCAGAAGATTGGTCTTGAGCGCTTGGCGATGGGCTTTGTCAAAAACACCAGACATATGGGCTAGCAACAAAAAAGGGATACTTGATGGGGTTGCCAAATCATGCCCCCTATTAAAGCCATCAGCAGAAGATACCAATGGGATGCGCCAGAAACAAGATAGGCATGCAAGGAGAAAATGGCATCCTGAAAGCGATGACTATAAGCTTCTCAGAAGCTGAAGTATAAGGAGCAATGGAAACTGGGAGAGGCTGGAAGCTTCATGGCCCAAGTTTGAAGAACTTAGCTGCAAAGTGAAGAGCATAAGCTGCAATATCCTGATCTAGGATGTTCTCAAGATTGGAATAATTCAGCGCTATGGATAAAGCCTTGGTGACTTGGGCCCTTAATTCTACATAGGAGAATTTGAAATGAACGCTGTTACCAATGGTGAGTTCAGTGGCCAAGAAAGCTATCTTGTAATATTGACCGAGTCAGAAGAGGTATTCAGAAGCAAGTCTGACCCAGCGAGGAAGGAATTATCAGGGCAAAGGGCTTTAATTCAGGAGCATCAAAGATGATGTTAGGCGCATCAGAAAAATGAGCTGAATCCAGGAGAGTTTTAAAATCTACCTCTAGAATTGATAACAGAGGAAGGATTGGCTGTGAGTCATTTGAGATGATCACTAGCCTTGTTTCAGAGGGGTTGGTTACCGTTTCCAGTAATTCCACATAAGGAATAGCCAGTGGTGCCAGACTATGAGTATGAGTCCTAGAAGGACCGTAGAAGAGGTTCCGTCATGAAGCCTGACTCATCTGTTGGAAGAGCTGAAGATCTTGATCAGATAAACTGTTGAGCATCTGTTGGTATCACAACTCAGAATTTGACATATGAGCTGGATGAGAGGGGGATGTCAGATTTATATGATAGTTAATATTATGCACTCTGAAATCAATTAAGCTCCAATTTTAAAGAAATAAATCTCAAAATTACTGGGATAAGCTCTCCAGAGAATAATTAAGAATGATATGAGCCAAGAGGTTATGAGAAGAAAAAATAACAAGGGCATACATAAATGAGAATTCTTAATTGGGCTGCGAAACAAACATCAAGGGCAAGAGTCTCAGTTGAGATGAGGAGAAGATCAGGAATTTGAAGGATGCCAGAACAAGGATTTTGAATAAGACAGCAGGTCATATGCCCTGTCAGGGGGAAAACAGGACCCTGGGATTGATATTGTCATGAGTAATTTTATCAGCACGGCATGACAGAAGATCATGGGGACCACACTCTGAGTAGGCAGTCTTGAGGAGGAAGAGGAAGAGAGCCACATGCTGAAAGTTGTCCCAAGCAGCGTTGAGTACTGGTGATCATACTCCGCTTAAACAAATGAATTATTTGACCAAGTGTCTGAAGTGGTGTTCTGCCCCAGTCCTTTTCTCGCTGGAGATCTAGGCAAGAGGGGGATGTGTTGGGATTTCTGCCCATATTCTCAGCCAGCTAGATTACTAGGAATTGCTAGGGGATAATTTCCTAATGTGAGGTTAATTAGAAATCGGTTGACCCTGATTTTGGAGTAACTATGTTTCAGGGATTTTAGGTCTTCACCTGGTTCGATCCATCAGGGATCAATCTGGACAAATGCTTAAGATCTCATCAGGCAGAGTTGCCGACGAGATAGGGGCATATGATAGTTGATTATTATCAGGTGTACCAATTGGGATTGGTCAGGTTTTTTTTTAGTACTAGATGGTCCCAACCCAAGGGGGGGATTCATCGATGTGGGATTGGTCAGGTTTCATTACCAACTAATTGGGAATTTAAGGAGTAAGTTGTAAGGCGAGTGATGTTACCTGCAACTAGCAAATCAATCAAATGGTTCATGACCTGCCTTAACGAAAGACATGTCCTATTACCTAAGCAGGTCGCTTGCCAAATATGGTGGATTGCTTGGATCAAGAGGAAAATGTTAAAGACACATTTTCCAACTCTTTCTTTTTTAGGTCTTGTGGATGTCCAACGATGGAATCTAAGCTGGATGGGGAAAACCATCACTGCTGAAAAAAGAATGGGTGATTCAATTGTAATGGCTGCCATTTCATTGAAGAGGTGTCAACTGAGGGTTGAGCGCTGAATTCCCCACTATAAATTCCCTAGAATTCACTAATAATAATAGAACAGAAAAACATTATTATAGAGTTAAACAGAGTTTAGTACAGAGTATACAGTAGATATACCAGCTTAGTAAAATTTATCAGCATCCATTTGTTCTATTCTTTCTTAGGGATATTATTGCTGTGTGTGATAATTGTGAGACTCTTTAAGGAAAAGAGTAAGTATTGGAGCGGGGATTCAGAGAAGAAGCGGAATCAAATTAGGGATTGCTGCCAACTGCGTGTCAAACCAGAGAAACTGTAAATGGGAATCTAAGAGAAGATTGGGTTAAATGGTACAAGGGAACAGATCCCTATTTCTAAGACATCACAAGTAATTTGAGAGGATTACTGGCCGAGTGTTGGGCTGAGATCTAGGACTCCCATTCAACTATGGTTAATAGTCGTCATACTATTATCAACTGATCATATCAACTTATATACAACGCGGACAAATTGCACAAAACCCAAACCTGTATAATTAATAAGTTTATAGGGGTTATTGGCCGAAAATAAGCAAAGCCCACAAATTTTAAATCTAATCATGTAGTAATTGAATAGTGGAAGCTCAAAAATATAACAAAAAAGGATTCTTGCCCCTTCTAAAAATAGACAATGCGCTCAACTAAAAAGCGGAGAAAAATACTTCTCTTTCATGGATTTTTTACTGGTTACTGTCAGATAAAGTTGCCCCAAGAAGAACAGGAAAAATGTGCTATAATAACGAACCAAGGGCAGTTACAAAAAATGCAAATGCAGCAAGGCTATGTAATGTCCCTTATACTTTCCAACAGGCCATTTACAGTGTTGGGTGATCATAAAGCTTCTTGCATTTTGGTATATTTGGACAATATAAAAGAATTGAGAATGTTTAGCGAGAACCTACAACATCTGGAGGGAGTCTACTGTTGACTTGCCGCCCTAACCTTAGAATCAAGCCTAAAAAATGCAACTTCTTTTGGGAACACTTTGTTTATAGTTTTTATAAACAACAAGCATGGCTAATGGCCCCAACCAGCCAAAGCAGAAAACATCAAGAAGATGAAGACGCCTACCTGCAAGAAAACATCCAAGGATTTTCAGGGATATCTGGCTTTTACCAGCGTTTCATGGAGAATTTCAGCAAACTTGTGGAAAGCTACTGCACCTCATAAACTATAAGAAACAAATCGAATGAATGACGACATGTCAGCTGGCCTTTTATTAACTTTGTGCTTGCCTCACCTAAGATCTGATGCTCTTTTTCCTTAATTACGACAAACTTTATGTAATCTAAATGGATGCAATCCTCACTAATAAGGGCCAAGCTGTCTCAGCTCAATGATGGGGTGGTAGATCACGCTATAGCCTAGTGCAGCTGGACGTTAGTTGTGCATGAGCTGAATTACACTGTTACTAAGAAGGAGTGCTTAGTGGTGATTTATGAATGCAAGTAAATTATAGTCTACATACTCGGAGTGCATAACAAGTGGTAACTGACCACTCCTCCATCTGATTGTTGCAGAACCTAAAGAGCTGGGATAACAAATAGCACATTTGGAGCTGAAGTCGTAGGTGTAAATTTTGAAAAACAACATTGACCAAGTGCAAATCATCTGAATGTTGACATACTATTGTAACTTCCAAACAGTGTGTTAAGTGCCAAGATGGCAAATAGTCTTTATGACAAAACGCAGGACCATCAATATGATAATAAACCTGCCATGAAATCATCCAGGGGCTCATAGTATGCCGGCCAACAAGTATGAATATGAGTTGGCCCTTTGCATTTTCATCTTCATTGGCATACCAACCCCTATGAGTCCGCGTCCAACCCACCAACCAAACACCAACAACTCCTTAGCCCCAGATGTTCTCAGTGTGTGCCCCAGCAAGTCGTGCCCCCATCTGGGCGTTCAGATACTTCTGCACTATCCCACCCTTGTAACCCTTCACCAACCCATATGGGCATGCCCCAGTGAGTCCATCCCTTATCTTGGGAGGCTATGTCACTCCCGTGCTGCACCCCACAAGATTGCGGCCAGTCAGCGCATCCACTCGTAGCCAGCTGTCCAGGTTCCTGCTAGTTCCTCATAGGGAGGAGGCATGGGAGCTGGCAGCGCCAGCCACTCCAGGCGTGATCACCTGCGCCTATTGGGGATTTCCTGTCCCACCTTCCCCACTCTAGTAGCTCTTGCTAATTCAAACAAATAGGAAAATTGGGCGAAAGAGATTTTACTAAGAGTGAATGAACGACTATTTATACTACTTTTGAGCTAATGCGCCTAAGTACTCTTGGCCAATAAAAACCATAAAACCCATCGGCCACTTGATGCCAGAACTCTATCAGATTATCACCTCATTTATCATAGCGATTCCCTCCTGATCCACTCATCTTATCACCAGATATCAATATTAAATCATTTCATCCTCAGCATGAGTTTCCAGTTGATTGTATATAATTAATAAGTTAAGATAAAACGTTTGAGCATCCTCAGCATGAGTCATCAGTGCTCCAAATTTGTCAGCGGAACCATTTTTAGATGATTTGTAAAGTATTCATTGGCTTTCCGCTGGAAACTCCCACACCAATCTTTGAATGGCATTTAAGAAGCAAATGCAGAAACCGCTGAGCCTAAACTTGAATTATTTTTAAACTTATATAGTATCAAACTAGGTGATTGTCTGGCAATCAAACCCAATTAACCAAAACCCCAAATTCTAGTACTATCAGGAAGGATCCATCTAGTTAAAATCCTGAAATTGCCCTCCACTTAACCAGATGGTATTATTCAGCGTGACCCACCTAGATGGTGGGCCAAGACCCCCAGCGCCCCCCCAATGAGCGCTGGTCTTAACCAGTGTCTTTTGTCACTCCATAACCAGTCCTCCAACTACTCAAGCAGCCCACCAGCAAAGCACCCTGTAGTGAGTACTACTGTTGGAATTTTGGGTGGTATCATTTGGATCTGCCATAAGGGTCACACAGGGCAAACCCACTGACCAACATACAGATGATATGGAGATCATCAGTCCTTTGAACACTCTAATATTATAAGAAAATAGGGGCAATCACCCCGACTACACTTTTATTTATTTTTATAAATACAGCGACTCTTTGCTGTTACGCTCTCTTTATACTACTAACTAACTACTCTTTCAATCGCCCATCTCACTTATATATCAGCGGCTTCAGAAGGTAACATTATCATGGTTTAGGCTATTCTATTCTGCAGATTCTCATTGTTTCAGCTTATTATTCTTCAACTCTCTATCACCCTAATTTGAGGCGAACTAAATTATTTTCATTAAATGTTGACATTGCCTTATTGCCTTATCTGAAGGAGATCCAATAACAACACATTATAAAACAATATTGCCTCATCTCAAGGCACTCTAATACTCATAAATATTACACTAGTTGGCAGATTCTCACCATTCCATAATAACTCTTCAGTTCTGATCATCCAGACATATTAGAATCTTGAAAAACCAGAGGAGGGGCAACACATGCTGGACTGGTAATAAAGAACAACGTTTTTAAGGATTTAAGAGCTCTTTAAATTTATATATTGTCACATATATCTGATATCACAACCAGCCAAGAAAGCAGATCTGGTTTTTGGGGCCCATAAAGTCACAGGTCACAGAGGGTATTAGAATGTATATGAGCAACTGAAGCAGTACTACCACTGATAATTGATGCACTATAATACTAAAAAGGCCACTGACTGCTGTAATGGAGTGTCAAGTGGAAGCACCTTGCCTCAAGAGCACGATCTATCAATTAGTTAAACCAAAATTCGCCTTCCACACCATGTTGATTGATGATATGATGTCACTTGCTACCCATGAAGGTCAATTCAAATATTTTTGTAATTTATTGACCACTTTACAAAATACGGTGAAGCTAAAGCAATGAGAGACCTAGGGGCCATAGCAATTGCGTACTTTATTTTAGAAAAAAATTATCTAAAATTCAGATGCCCTAATTTTTTTTTGATTGGCAATAGTACTAACTTCACCTTACAGGTGATTGCCAAGATCAACGAATCGATGGGTTTAAGGTGCATTTTTGACGTTCTATTACCCCAAAACTATTGGCGCGGTGGTGTAGTTCAGCAGTACGCTAGTCAGCAGCCTAAAAAGATTGGCGTCAGGCAGACCATCTAGTTAGAACTTTTCTCTACCATCCACAATCTTTGCATAAAACATTGTGTTCCACTCATCCACTAGAAGATTGCTGTTTTAATTCAGTACAGGAGACAGAACGCCCTGCCTATAACCATATACTCCTGTAATCATAGAGAGGGAATACCCCCAGCTGATATTAAGAAATTCTCACCTGATTGTTGATCCAGCTTAAAACTGAGGCTTACTCCATCATGATTTTTCAGAAGATATTATTTAGGTGGCATGACATCCAGAATTGCCGCCCTTTTCCCTGTTTCATAGTAGGGGAATGGATGCTCTACAATGGTAATAACAGGTTCAGCAAGACAAATAAGATCATGGGACCATCTAGTACTTAAAAAAAGACAAATAAGATCAAACACATCAGAAAGGGCCATTTGAGATTATATAGAAGACGTCAAAGAATACTACACTCTCAAGAAACCTTTCAAGGGGCACATTATTGATATAGTACATGCTAAATTCTTGAAGCAATTTCAACAGGGCGTTATGATGCCAACCACCACCGATTACTAACTCAACCATCATTTTCAGGGAATTATTTTTATACTTTATGTTAAGTCAAATTGGGGGATATGTTGAGATATGGGTTTGGCTAATAATATGACATTGACACCAGTAATAATACTCTAATGACCTATAGACCTCACTACTTCCCCCAGTTTTGCTCCTGTGAATATGGGTACTACCCAATACTACCTCACTCTGCCATATTTGTCTCTCAGCTTATTAATCTTTATCGATCTGCCAGTAAACATTCTGATAATAAATTTGACCTAAAATCTAAATTTTACAAACAAACACCATATTGATCTTAATTTTTGATGGATGTATTTCCACTAACCTCTCACCAAAAATTTGATGCCCCGAACCACCCTGTTCCTTTTAATCAAATATATCAAAAACATTCATGTGATACTACTGTAAAAACTCCTGACAGCCAATCTCCACCATACCCTTAGCTAAGATGTACCTGTTCTTTGGCCTAATGACCGCCCAGCCACATTACAGCGTTATGAGCCTATTAGCGAGATAACTATGATAAAACCCAAGAATCAGGCGCCCGGGAGAAGGTCCATACATAAAGAAAATTCCAGGGCCTCAGCATATATATATTGTGGGGGTCACAAATTAGAAAATTCAAACGCAGCAATGCATTTCTATGATTATAATATAGTCTGGATTTTTATTTCTATTAGAAAAACTTAATTTTTACCTTAATGACAAATCCACAATTCTGAAAATCTAAATAAAACTGCAGTGGAAAAGATTATATCTTTAATAAAGGCCTAATTCTACCTTAATGCACTTTGAATGTGAGTTATACTATTGGTGATGAAATTATATGACTGGACAATAAGCTAAGCATTCCAGCAAATTAGAAATTAGAGTCATGGTGAGTCTTGAGATTGAGCGAAAAATATATTAATTTGAATCAAATTAATCATATCCTTGATAGTTCATTGAATCAAAGGAACTATGCTGATACCTTGATATAGATGAAAACTCCTAATATAGAATGAATAGGAGATTACTAAGCAGAGAGTGGAATTGATCTAGAATATAATATAAGAGTTGAGCGGAAGAATAAGAGGGGGAGGTTTTTAGTGTTCTTCATTTAAGTTTTGTATATTATTATTTCAATGAAAGTGTCATTTGGGGCAATTGTTTAATATCTTATATATTGGTTTTTATTGAGGATCATCAATCTGCAAATCTAACGTTCCGTTGCTCAGTAGCTAGTACTATGTCAAACCAGTTTGTCAAAATTAACCTGTATCACCAAAAAAGTTAACAGTGGAGCTCACTACAGGGGACCACTGGTCAACTGTAGCATATCAGCACTAGGGCATCATGGCATGCCCTCGCTCTTTCTGCAAAAAACCTGATCAGATTTCATGCTCTATACACGTTGGAAGCTAAGGAAGCATCCAACAAAGAACTGGCACTTTTCATGGTGATGGAGCCAGGGGATGCGATGTGATGGCTGAATTGCAGTTAGGAGCTTGTCCTGCGTTGGCGGCAGATCAACAGGTCCTGTTGATGAACGTGACCCCTCAGTAGCTGGGGGATTATAGAATGCTTTTGTGGGGTATCAACTCTATAATGATGATGCTGGGGAAAATGCTCTGAGTTTATTCTATAACCAACGGGACCAAGAATATCATTATGCGTTATATATATCCTACATTGATGCGACAACCACAGGGCTGTCTTGCCATCTCAGCACCCAGGGAACTGAGGAATACTTGGATGATTATGTGTAGCCCTCGATTTGCCATCTATTGTGTGCAGGCCTAATATAACATTGAGATTGTGGACATCATGCAGGTTGTTCAAGTGAAGCAGAATGATAATTGTCTTTTACTTGACTACTTTGATCACTCTTTCTTGGAGGTTCAGGGGGCGCTTGTGCATGTGTATAACCATGTTGTGGACGTCCGCCACTGCTTGGACAAATTGGTTCCACAGTTATATCAGGAGTTATCCTAAGCGGTAAGGGAACTTTTAGACTGGCATGGCCTATCGTCAGAATGGGTTCAGGGCATCACAACGTTGGGCAGCAACACCAAGCAGTTTATGATGGACCTGGAGGAATGGGCTGAAGTGATTGAAGCATCAATGTCGCATACTAGAGACAGGGTTACCCTGACAGAGCGGCGGATAATGAATCACGTTGACTCTGTGGAAGTTGAAATTAGTTTACAGTGTTGATCAGAGTAACCAGAGGATGGCTGACCATACAATCAAAACTTTTTGGCCTCCTCAGAATATCTCCAGTTTCTGGGTCAGATTACTCTGTTGGAAAGTTTTAGTCAGGCGGCCTGGAGCTGAGTCATTATCCTTCTATTCATCATGAAGGTATGGTATGCTGATATGTAAATGAATTTAAATAGCCTTTGTTGGGCCAACAAGGACCTTTTGCATATAAAGAGCTACCCTAATTAATCAAGTAGATGAAGCAAACTGACAAGCGTGTGACACTGGATGGAGAACTTAAGAATGCAGGGCACATTGGAGGACTTTCTCTAATGGCTTAAGTCATTGGAGCATAAACTAGACTCTGAGAAAAAAATTACACCGCAAATTGAAAAATGAGTTTGAAGCGCTTAGACAAGGGGTGCAAGACGGCCAGTGTTGATGCTATTATGTCAAAGCTGAGCGAATAATCAAAAAAAATTTTACTGAACAGCTTGATAAAGGAGGAAAAGGTGCAGTCAGCGATGAGTCAGTAGATGAATGCTACATATCAACCAGCAAGTATCCCTCAGGGTTGTGGCAGTTCCTCCTCACAATCCAACTTCTTCCCGTCCACTTCAGCAGATTCACATCCATTCGCGCGACCCTACGCTAGTTCACATTAGGATGTTTCCCTTAGTTGTTTGATACAAATTTTAGCTGTTCCTTGTGCCTGGAGCCTGGATCAGGGTGATTTTGTTTAGATCAAGAGGTTACCACCCTTCAGTTGATATGGGAACATGAATGGGAATATTAAATGGTTTAATTCACTTTGGAAGGGGCATTGGATTGGTGGAAAGCAAAACTGTTGTTTTCCGCATTGGATGTTGAGAGCGCCAACCATGTCACTTGTTACCTCCAAAATAGTTCCATATCTTATCAAGAGGTGAAGGAGACTGTGCTCCATCTATTTGGGGCGCGGCTAAGATGGCGCAGCGCAAGGCTGACTTTCTTACCATACAGTTTCACGTTGAAGAGTCCCTGGTGGGGTTCATAGAGAAAGATGTCTGAAGCTCATGTGATAGTGGGAGCGAATATTTTAACTACTGAAGATGTAGGCATAGCTATGACAGCAGCAGTCTAACCATATTGTGAACTGATAATGCTACAAATCATGTACTGAATAAAGATGCAGGGCTTCTTTGAATTTTTAACACTTTGCACCATCTTTCTTCTACATTTAGTGTTCCCAATGTGGAGCGGAAGGCCCTTGCTATTGCCGCGGCATACTCCTCAGGATATAGGCAGCAATGATCTGGTTATAATCTGTTGGAAAATTTTCATCCACTTTATAGGTTGGAGGATCCTTTCCTCCCTCCTTACGCTCAACCAACCTGTCCCTGGCCTAACTTCAATACTTTGGTAAACATTTGACCTGGCCTGGTAGGCGCAAACTATAGATACTAGCCATTTATAAATGCTTGTTTTTAATGCAGATAAAAGGGCACAATGCGGCTAGCTGCCCAGGCAATTAGTATTTGAATGCAGTGCCATCTTTTTTGATGAGCAGGGAAAAGCTTAAGTGGGGTAGAGACAGGACACTCTACCTCCGCTAATTCAAATTTAATTTGTCCCTAACAATTCCCAATAGTTTCTTTGAGTTAGGCCCAGGACATAGTCCAACGAATTATCATACCAACAACTTTCAGTGGATACCTCAGCCTTCATTCAAGAGAGAAACTATCCCCCTTCAGGCTCTGATTTCAGCTGAGATGTGCAAAAGCCATATACATGGAAAATCTTGGGAAAAAACGGCACAAGTGATTCTGGATCCTCAACAGACGTCGCCTCCCTAGTGAGGATTAATGTATCCATTCCAGTAGAAAATATCGCCCAGGAGTATCCTCATGTTGGTATGGGTATATCACATTTTCTTGGTAGTAAAAGTTACTTGGACGTTCACGTAATAAACACAAATGGTTCTTTTTATTTAGTATGTACCTTCTGTGATATTTTCGCTCAGAACATAAAAAGATGAGCTATTATGGATAATGGTGACCCAATTATTATAATCTTCACCAAGCTCGTAGTTAAACTTCCGCTGAAGCCTGATGTGGATCACAGAGTAGTGTATGGGACCGCAGGGGCACAAAGAATTGTGTCTGAAGGAGATTACAGCGCATTACTTTGAGATTTGGTTCAGTTAAGGCTTCCGCTCATGAGGTGGTTCTGACAAATAATAATTACAATATGCTGATAAGTGCTTCATTCATGAGGCGCTTTGAAGCCATGGTCAAAATGGCGTAAGAAACCATTAGTACCTTGGGACAACAGATCCCCCATTTACTTTACCTCTAGTGGAATCCCAAAGGACCCGTTCCACCCCAGCCAGATCAATTTGGCGTATAGTGATGAAAATTTCTGTCCAATATCGGAAAATGAAGCGAAGGACCAGAGCCCTTCCCAACCAGAACTATAAGCATAAAGGTATTCCTCTATGAGCTTCAATCACTTTGAGCATACCTTCTGGGCATCAGGTCATAATAGGTACTAAGCTCAAAATAGATGTGCCTGAAGGTCTATATGGGGAAATTCTGGGGCCCTACCAGCATTTGTGGCTTAAATCCCATGTGGCTCCAGGGCTATTTTTGCCAGGAAATAGGGAAGTGAAGGTATTACTAGCAAACCTAAGGAAGGAGTAGATGACGCTTTAAAGGCACCAAGTGGTGAATTACTCACATTAGGCCCTATTGATGAGGTTCACCATATTCATTACTTCAGATTGTGAAAGTACCTCGTCCTACTGTTAAACAACCATTTGTTCATGGCCTATTTGGCACTCAAAGGTGGCAGAAGAGGTTATCTCCGTTGATTTATAAAATTGGTTGAACAAGGGATGTTAGAGCCATCTTATAGTCTGTGAGCATTGTTGGTACTTATTGTTAAGAAAAAAATATGGCAAAAACTAGATAATCATTGACTATAAAAAACACAATAAGCAATTATGAAGAAAGATTCCTACCCCTTCCATGGATTGATGACGCGTTAGATTGACTTGGAGGGCTAATTTTTTATCTGCCATTGATTTGATAGAGAGGTACTGGCAGATCAAATTGCTAGCAGCAGAACGCGAGAAAATGCGCTACAATCACTTCAAAGGGGTTATTCTAGCCTACATGTATGCCACAGGGATTGTGAAATGCCTAAGCTACATTCCAGTGTGCTATGGATACGATTTAAGGTGATTCTAGCTTTCCTGCGCTTTAGTTTACCTGATGATATCAACATGCTTTCTCAAACTTTCACAGAGCATATTGACCACATGGAACAAGTGTTCTTCTGAAAAGCTAATGCTAATATCAAGATCAAGCCTTGAAAGTGTCATGTTTTCAAGGAGAAATTATAATACATTGGATTTGTGGTGGACTCAAAAGGGCTTAAACCGGCACTGGTGAAGGTGGAAGCTACAAGCAAGATTGCCTGGCCAGTTAATAGTTGTGATATCCAAGTGTTTTTGGGAATGTTCAGTTACTACCAGCGGTTCATCCCTAACTTCAGTTGTATGGGTGACCTCTCTTTGAGTTGATGAAAATAAATGACACTTTTGGCTGGATGGAACGATTCCAAAATGCATTTGATTTCTTACAAACTGCATTGGCAAGCGCGCCCAATTTTGCAATACCCCAACTGAATAAAGCATTTATAGTGCAAATGGATGCATCACTTTCCAATGTATGGTCAGCATTATATCAGAAGGATGATGACAGTTTGAGCACCTATTGTATTTTTGTAGCCAAAAGCTTGAACTGTCATGAACAGAACTACACCATGACTTATATGGAGTGCTTAGCGGTGATATATGCATATGTGGGATCCGCCAATGGATGCCACAAATAATATATTAAAGTGAGATATTTACTTTTTATAAAGGTATAAAATAACACTTATTAAAGTTTTTGTTTTTTATTATTCAGGCAGGGCAAAAGCAGGAAAGGTCCTTTCTTGATACTAGTTTTTCATATTTAAACTAGTTTGGATTTCAAGACCATCAATATTTGTAGCAAAAGAATACAAAATATCAATCTTCCAAATTAAGGAATATAGGTTTTCAGCCTATCAGACTGAAGATAAAATTTTTGAGGCAAAACCAACCCATGTGGTTACGATTTATTTGATCCAATATTTGAGCAAAACTTTTCACCTCAGCGGTGAGCTGACTCATGTGGTAATGATTGGTTAATCCTTACCCTATCATTGTCGAGTAAAATCTTTTCACCTCGACGGTGAGCTGACTCATGTGGTAATGATTGGTTAATCCTTACCCTATCATTGTCAAGAAGAACTTACACACCTTGGGAGGGTTCAGATCTGAGTGGTAATGATTTGTTCATTTGCACCCAATCATCAATAGGTAAAATCTTTTCACCTCGCAGAGGTTTGGATCCATGCAATACTGAACACTTCCTATTTGCCCAAGAAGTTGGAGTAATCCTATTATTAGTTTTTACCTTTTTAGGCCAATTTTGATTATAAGCCTTATTTCTCCGATAGTCAGGATTCCACTGAGAATCCACTAGGGTCTTTTCGCCTTTGGTACTCATATCATTAATAACTTTAATTTACACAAAGTTTGGGCAGGAGATGGGACAATCATGGTAGCAGATTCAGGAGCACTCATACCTCCAACATTCTTTCTCCTAGGTTGAGAAAGTGAATGTCCAAAATTGCCCCCCTCAAGAATGTTGGGAGGGGTGTAGGGTCATAGGAAGCGGCCATGTACCCAGTTTATGATAATTCCGGTGGCCAGAGACTTTATAGAATACTCATTTCCTCTCTTATACGTGATGTTGAATGGCCCCTCCCAGATTGATCCAAGTTTGCCACTTTGAGGAGTTATGCGATTGTGGTATTATAAAACATTATCTGACATTACCATCTAGTACTAAAAAAAACATTATCTGACATTTGGAAAGAGGGTAGGGAGCTCAGAGTTTATTGGCAGCTTGGCCTTCTTTAGTAACTGTTTTAGATAGGTTGGTCATAGCCTCCAATTGAAGCTGGATGATGCGGTTAGCTAACCTTCACATGGCTTTCTCGGGTTCCTCTCCTCTAGAGAAGACATCCTTAGCTAATAGAGCAGGTATGCCCGGTTCCCTGCCATACAAAGCTCGGAATGGGGACATTTTCAAAATATGGTGATAGCTAATTTGGTAAGCCACTAGCGCGCTTGGGAGATATTAATCCCAATGAAGGGGATCATATGAAGCCATTTTCCATAATATTGAAACCAGAGTACCATTGGTTCGCTCTACTGTATCATTGGTTAAGGGTTATATGGAGCTTAGAACAGTTGCTGGGCTCCCATGGAAGCAGCTAAGGTTTTGACTACTCTGGAGGTGAAATTTTCCATTATCGCAGAGTAGTACTTGAGGGCACCCATGTCAAGTGAAAATATTTTGTTGAAGAAAGGTGGCAGTGGCTTTAGCAGTTTGGGCTGAGAAGTCCACAGCTTCAACCCACTTTGTGAAGTGGTCGAAACCTACCAAAATATATCTGTTTCCACCTGTGGTTTGAGGAAGCATCCCTACTACGTCCAAGCTTATTGTATGGAATGGCTGCTGCGGGGTAGTCAGCTGATATTGATATCTAGTCTTGAATCGAGACTGCTTCTTACATGTAAGGCAAGCATCCAAGACTTTGACAATAGCTTCCATGTTTCCTTCCCAGAAGTACCGATCCTTTATCCACTCATAGGTTTTCTTTGCTCCTCCATGGCCTAAAGTAGAATGAGCTTCCAGGATGACAGGTACACGTTCCGAGGGTCTTAGGTAAGGCAACCACTTCGCCCCCACTTGCTTGTACAATTTCCCACTATCCACTTTAGTGTTATGGGAGTGCTGGGCCAACATCTTCTGTACAGGCTCATCCTCATCTTCCCAGTCGTTTGGGGTCATTCGAAGATCATACAGCCGCTCCACTTCACGTTTATCTAGGTGGAGGATGGGCAGCCGAGTTAACCCATCAACATTCATGTAGCAGGTTCCAGCGTGGTGTTCAATCTTCATATTATAATGCTGAAGCTTTATAGCCCAGCGAGCTAAGCGCCCCATAGGGTCCTTCATATTTGCAACTATTTTAAAGATGCGTGGTCCGGATCACAGTGAAAGAGGTCCCATACAAAAAAGGGCAGTAATGCTTCACTGCGAGTAGCTTGGCAAGACATTCCTTCTTGGTAACACTATAGTTGCGTTGTGCCTCTGATAGCATTTTGCTAAAATATGAGATGTAATGATATACCCTTTTTTCATCTAATTGGGCTAGGATGGACCTGACAGCGTAATCTGAAGCGTCTGCAAACAAGATAAATGGTTTTCCATAATTGGAATGCCTTAGGATAGGCCGTTTTTGCAGCAGCAACTTCATTGTTTCAAATGCAGCCTTCTGTTCAGTGCCCCATTGAAAAGGGATATTCTTTTTTTAGTAAGCAAACAAGGGGCTCTCTGAGTTGGGCAAACTTAGGGATGAACTGATGGTAGTACTCCATCATCCCTAAAAATACCTGTATATCCCGTAGGTTTTTTTTGGGGGGAGGCATTCTGGCAATCGTTTCAACCTTATCTTGTATGGGTTGGATACCCTCTTGAGAAATGGTATGTCCAAGGAAATTTAATTTCTTTTGGAAGGACGAACACTTTAAAGGCTTCAATTTGATAGTTGAGCGTCATAAGCATTGGAATACCTCCTTTAAATGATCAATGTATTCGTTAAAGGTCTTCTAGAATATGATAATGTCATCAAGGTAGATGATAACGCAGGTTAACTTTGGATCTTGCAAAATGTGATCCATTGCACGCTGGAAAGAAGCAGGTGCGTTGCACAACCCTTGAGGTAATCGCGTGGGTTGGAAAAGACCTTCACTGCATATTAACGCGCATTTCTCTTGGTCTTGAGGAGATAGATCCATTTGCCAATAACCATTAGCCAAGTCCATGGCAGAGAAAAAGTTTGAGCCTGAAAGCTGGGCCAGGGCATTGTCAATGCGTGGGATAGGATAGCTATCATTTTTTGTAAGATCGTTTAACCTGTGGTAATCCATGACTACCCGGTGACCTCCACTTTTCTCTTAATTAGCAGAAGGGGGGAGGACCAAGGGCTTTGCAAAGGAACTAATAACCCCGCGTCTAATAACTGCATGAGTTCCATCCTCATTTGTTGTTCCTCCACCTTTGACTTGCGATAAGGTTTTGACCTAATGGGATGGGCATCACCCACATCGATGGAGTGACACCAGAACTTCATGTGGCCATAATCATTGTCAAACTTCAAGAATATATCACTATACTCATCCAGAAGAGTTTACACTTTCTCCAACTCATCTGAGGTCAGCTCGTCCGAGATATGGACGTTTGGTAAGGTACATACTAGGTTATCTGGGGGCAGGCCTAAATCTTCCATCAAACTAATGGAGTGGACTTGTTCAACTTCCTCCACAAGGAGTAAAAACCCTCGGCCCACCTCCTGGTGCTTTTTTACAATTATGTCATTTTTGGTGAGGTTTCCCAACAGTAGAGTAATAGGCCTCTGATAGGCTGGGTCTAAAACGCCAGGCAATACCTGAGGCTCAAAAGAGCTAACTCCATCGATGCTTAAAAGGTGTAATAAGCAGTGGCGGGGGATTTGGAGTGTGATTTTCATTTCAACCACTCGTTGTTCACCTGGCTTAATCACCACCTCATCTGCCACATAGAATGGAATACCATCGCTAGCCTCCACTGAATTGGGCAATTTCTTAGTGTTGCGCCCAGAAGAAACATAATGTAAAGACAATGCGGAATAGGGGTATTCAACTAAGCAGGTGTAGTCATTCTTGACAGGTTCTTTGTTGGATAAGAGTAATGGAACTTCGTAGTTCATTAAAAATATGAACCCTTGCTTCATGTTGATGATGCCCTCATACTCAATCATAAACTGAGTACCTATGAGCATATCATAGGAGTTATTATCTAGGGCCACAGCGGGGGCTGATAGGATAAGTTTCTAACGCGTATGGGAAGAGAGGAGTAAGCCCCAAGAGCGCGGGTGTTGTTTGGGCCCGCAGTTCCAAATTCCTTGATACAATCCAAGTTAGGCATCAATTTAATCTTATTCATCAGCCGAGATGAAATTACATTTACTGGAGAACCTGTATCCAGGATAGCCATCACCTGAACTTTGTGAACAACTACTTCAACCCTGGTAAGGGTGCTCCCAAAGTTGGCTGACAACGCTAAAACCTCCTTGAGATCAAAAGTGGAGGTTAATTTGCGTGCGGTCTCAGGGTGAGTCTCCAAAATAGACTGCATGGTATGCCTTCACTGTAAAGGGTAAATTAGATTTGTTAGGAGTTGATTAGCATTGCTGGCTGTGTCAAACATTTCCATACAACCTATAACTTGGTTGAGGTAAGTTTCCTCAGGTATAATGGTTTCATCTACTCCTTCAGCGTTTAGGCGGTCAGGGACCTCCACTTCCGTGGGAGCTCCCAATAAGTAGTACCCAGCGTCATCGTAACCCCTCAGAGTCAGCCTCCAAGGTATTCTAAACCATGGGCAAGGTTGTAACTAAAATGGGGGATATACCCTTAGGGCGCGCACTTGTTGGCTGAGTGGAAAGAGAACCCACAGTAGGGATCTCCGCTTTACGTTGCGCCAAAGCTGCAGGTTTTATAGAGAGGATAGGCAAAGGTGGCCTCGCTTTCAATGGTTCAATAGGCCGTTGCTCTAGCTTTTTGAGATGGGAGAAAAAGCAAGCTAGTTGCTTCTCGAGAGCAACTAATCGTGATTCAGGAGAGCTGCTCACATTTGCAGCCTCCATTACTTTTTTAATACGTTATTGAAGTATTCAGGGGATTCAACCCCTGTAGTAAGCACCAGTTTGTGGGATCCGCCAATGGATGCCACAAATAATATATTGAAGTGATTATTTACTTTTTAATAAAAGTATAAAATAACACTTATTTAAGTTTTTATGTTTTTAATTATTCAGGCAGGGCAAAATCAGGAAAGGTCCCCTTCTCAATACTAGTTTTTCCTTTTAAACTAGTTCATATTTTGAGACCATGGGTATTTGAAGCAAAAGAATACAAAGCTCAGTCTTCCAAATTAGGGAATATAGGTTTTCGGCCTATTAAACTGAGGATAAAATTTTTTGAGTCAAAACCAACCCATGTGGTAACGATTTGATGTATTGTATCCAATCACCATCGAGTAAAATCTTTTCACCTCAGCAGTGAGCTGACTCATGTGGTAATGAATGGTTAATCCTTACCCTATCATTGTTGAGTAGAATTGTTGCACCTTGGGAGGGTTCAGATCTGAGTGGTAATGATTTGTTCATTTGCACCCAATCACTGATGGGTAAAATCTTTTCACTTCGCGGAGGTTTGGATGCATGCGATACTGAGCACCTCAGATTCGGCCAAGAAGTTGGAGTAATCCTATTATCAGTTTTTATCTTTTTAGGCCAATTTTAATTATAATCCTTATTTCTCTGATAGTCAGGATTCCGCCGAGAATCCACTAGGGTCTTTTCGCCTTTGGTACTTATAACACTAATAACTACAATAATATTCGAAGTTTGGGCAGGTGATGGGCCAGTCATAGTAGCAGATTCAGGAGCACTCATACCCCCAACATTCTTTCTCCTAGGTCAAGAAAGAGAATGTCTGACAGGGAAGAGCTTTCAAGCACTCACTTTGGTGGACACTGGCACAACTGAAAACTTTATCTGCCCAGACTTGGTAAAGACCCTGGAGCTGCTCTTAGGAGTTGGTTAGTTTGTGAACGTTGGTGATTCTCAAAGCATTCCAATCTATCGTGTGTAAACACCTGTTTCTTCCATTGCAGGCAATGGTTACTTTATTGGGAGCTTCTCCTCGATATAGAGCCTCCTATACCTTGTTATTTTGGGAGTTAGCTGGTGGTGCCAATTTGACATCGCCACTAACCTCCTGGACTATACCATGCACGCAACGTTCCCCAGTGAAGTCATGTTTACCATCCCTTGCTTAGATGAGAGCGCCACAGTGCTCCCCTGAAGGTGGGCCCCTCTCCTAAGGTGGGCCTAGCTTCTATCAACCTACTGATGCCCTGATCCCAACACTTACTCTGCCTAAATGCATCCGCGAATATGCTGACCTGTTTTATTTTACAAAGCCCACCAACTCCCTGAGCACACCAGGCTTGACTTTGAGTCTAAGTTGACCGTGGACCTTGTCAAGATATCCTCTCCAATTTACCCCTTGTCCCTGAGGGAGGAGGCTGTCTTGGACGCTTGGATAAATGATATTCTCTCTAATGGTCAAATCTTAAAATAATCCTCATCAGTGTGCTCCCCCTCCTGTTTGTAGAGAAGTCTGATGGCTCACTTCGTCCCTGCGTTGAGTATGGCAATCTGAACAACGTGACAGTGCCTGACCCCCATCCGCTCCTTCTGGAGTAATCTATTGCCCGCTACGTGGAGAAGGCCATGTTGCTCAGCAAGCTTGACTGCCTCAATGATTTCAACCAGCTTCGCATTAAAGATGGCCAGGAGTGGTTGATTACTTTTCATACTCGGAAAGGTATCTACCAGTTCAGAGTTATGCCATTTGGTTTATAGAACGCCCCCGCTTGCTTTCAAAGGCTCATTAATGATGTCTTAGGAGACCTTTTGGGAACTTGCATAGCTGCATACACGTACAACATACTGGTCTTCTCCCCAGATGCAGAATCTCACGCCTGCCACCTTGTGTCTGTCATGGAGAGATTTTTACAGGCAAACCTTACAACTAAGGCTATCAAGTGTAAGTTCTAAATTAATGTTAAGTTCTTAGGAAACATTATCTTCTCCCATGGTCACATGATTGCCACAGATAAGGAAGCAGTTATCCGAGATTAAGTATCTTCCTCATCTATCACGGAGTTATAATAGCTTCCTGAGACATGTAACTTCCTCAATTTGTTCATCCTCTAGCTCTCAGAAGTTGCAGCCCCTCTCTACACCGTTTAAGAGAAGAAAGCTTTCAGTTGGACCAATAAATGCAACGCCGCATCTATGCCATCAAGTCCATACTATTGTCCATCCCGGTGTTGGTCCATGTAGACCCCAGCCGCCCCTTTGTTGTCACCACTGACGCTTCCAACTTTGTGGTGGGAGATGCTCTGCTGCAAGAGAGGGAGGATGGAGTGGAACAGCCTGTTTCTTACTTTTTTAAGGAAATGACCCTGGAGCTGCTCAACTATGCATATATGATAAGGAACTCCTTGCAGTTGTTGAGGCAGAACAATGGCGCCACAATTTGCATGGGTCTAAGTGGCCATTTACTGTCCGTGCTTACCACAAGGCGTTGATTTACTACTTCACCCCCCAGAAGCTATCCCCTCACCAGTCCAGGTGGTTAGAAATCCTCTCAGTGTTTGACTTCCAATATTACTTCATTAAGGGAACCCGAACATGTTACCTGATGCTCTAGCTTGGATCCCTGCCCTAGCCTCTGACCCAGCACTAGTTGATGCCCACAATACCCAGGTGTTGATTAAGCTGGAACAGGTGAAGGAAAGACCACTATTTAACCCTCCTCTCTGCTTATGATGGACCCTTTGAAATGGGGATGCTGACAACCCTGCCCACGTTGGGCTGTCCCAACATCTGTCAGCTGACTACAATAAAATCAAGCAGGCCTGCCAAAGAAATGGCAAACCCCTAGACAAAATCTACCAGTTGTTGGATGAGGTCATCCTCTATCAAGGCAAGTGGTGGGTACCGTCTGGACCCCTGCATGAGGAAGTGATCCTTGAAGCTCATGACCATCCAAATGCTGGCCACCCTGGCAAGGATATAACGCTTGAGCTGGTCCGCCGCTCCTACAGTTGAAAGGGTGTTGCCACAGATGTGGCAAATTTTACAAAGTCCTGCTTGACGTGTACCCAGTTGAAGACGAGCCATGTGAAGAGTGCTGAATTCCTTGTCCCCTTCAAGCTTCTGAGGACCTTTGGACATCAGCTCTGTCAATTTTATTGTGGAACTCCCATTGTCACAGGGTTATGATGCAGTATTGGTTGTGGTGGACCATTTAAGGAGAACGGCATAAATAGTTTAGACTGGCCTGCCAGTTGGGATGCATAAGCACCCAAAAAGAAAGCCATAATGCCAGAGGCATTGCCACCTGAATAACGTTGTATGGCGCATGGATTTTTGAGACAAAAGCTCATTGATGTACGGTGAACGTGAAAAGGAATCTGGTAATGAACCAAGAAGATACAACTCCAGACCCTGCGGGTCTTGTTGCATGGAGTTGCACTAACAGACTAGCTTCTTTGGGATTTTCAATGGAAGGGGTTGACATCAAAGTAGCATTAAGGGGGTGGATCCTCGAATGAAGGTAAGATAAATAAACCACTGGATTCCAATATCCTGGTGGTGGATAGCTTCAACAATGGGATTAAGTTCCTAGAAATTTCTTGCCCAAGAGATCCAGTTGACTACAGAGGTAACCAAAATGCCCATTAAAACTGGTATAGCCCATCCAATGTAAGGGCTGATGGGCCACCAATTGAGTACCATTGGGAGCTTAGCATGAAAACTTTAAAATAAAAAAATTGGGATCTTGCAGGGAATTTGATTAAAAGTGAAAAGTAAGAAATTAACTAACAATTTCCCTAGTGCGATGCAACTGATTAAATAGTATTCTATTTGGGTAATCTTGTCAAAGCAATGGGATTGGGGCCCTCAAATTTCAAATTAACCCAAGAAATTTTTTAGAGAGGGTAAAAAACTGATTCTAATCTGAACCAACATTGAAGGAATCATTGATATCCAAGTTGCTATTGGCTCATATGCAAACGCCTGACATAAGGCTTTATTGTGTTTACGTTGGTTAGCGTGACAGCATCTGGCCCAATGGTCAACAGAGATCCCCCAGGGCCACTGTCAGGACCATGGGTGTAATACCTCATAACCCTCATTAATCTGAGGCCAGGGGACCCAAAGTTTCAGGGTGTTAGTTTACCTGTTTTTGCTTCTCTTGGTCAAGAAGACTTATTCCAGATACTTCTTCTGATAAGGCCATTCCTAATATAAACATACCAATTTTTTACTTAAAATTGAGATATGAAGATAATCCTCTTTATTTTAGTCAAAGCATCATTATAAGGGAGTTTTGTTTAGTAAATCTCTAAGCTAAGATCTAAGCTTATAACAAATTTGGGATTCAGTGGTAGGTTAGTCACTTTGATCTAATTAATTTTTATTGCCTTATAGATTGGCTTTGAACCTGATACTATAGTGTGGAATGTCATTAGGAGTTGTCCCTGATAAGGGCCTAGCTACTAGGCCAACTTGGGTTCAATTCCCATCATTGACCTCGTTCATATCTTTCATTCAGGTTGGAATCCTGACTACGCCCCCTCTAGATCTTGGCATAGGGGGAAACGGATGGAGAAAGCAACTATGGATGCAGTTTACTACTGTACCATGAATGACCTCTATGGTTGAGTGCTCATGACCCACTTATAAATGACCTTGTAAGGCCCTGAGAAGTTGGTTCCCAATTTATTGTCATGACCTTTAGACTGATGATGGTATAAAAGAACTAGGTCACCCAGTTGGATGGTGTGTAGGGGGTCATACTTATCATTAAATTAGTTTATTTCTTACTGGTGGTAGCTGATAAGTTCTCAGAAACTAGAGCTTAAAGTTAGATGATTTCATTGGCAATGATTTGCATAGTAACTTCAGGGGCGTTAGGGGATTCCTGATCTAACATGGCCTTCAATCTTGAGGGAAACTGGGTATTTAATCCATACAAAGCCTGGAAGGGAGATATTTTAATGATTTGGTGGTAGCTTAATTGATAGGCCAGAATTGCACTAGGCAAACATTGGGGCCAGTTCAGAGGGTCAGTCGTGGCCATTTTCTGAAGAATGGCCGTTAGGGTACCATTTGCCTTCTCCACCATCTCACTGGTGGCAGGATGGTAGGGAGTGGAAAATAACTGGGTGGATCCCATCAGCTCAGCTAAAACATTCACCAGTGATGATCAGAAATTTTGCCCATTATTAGAGAGTATTATATGAGGGCACCCATGCTTGGTGATAATCCAATTATATAAGAAGGTGGCGGTAGCTTTTGCTGAAGCGGAAGGTAATGGTACAGCTTCAATCCACTTAGCTAAATAATCCACGGCCATGATAAAAACCAGTGCCCATTAGAGGCTCGAGAGAGAGGTCCACAACATCAATGCTAATTGTATAGAAGGGTTCAGAGTGTGGAACCACTGGATGTTGTGACTGAGGATTAGGTCTGGCTTGACTTTGGCATACCATGCAGGACTTTAATACATCTTAGATTGTAACAATCATTCCTTCCCAGTAGCATTGAGTTTTGAGCCATTGGTAAGTTTTTCTGAACTCCTCCGTGGCCAACTTGCTGATGTCCCTCCAATATGACATCAGTTTGCTCTGAAGATCATACATAGGGCATTCATTTTTGAGACACAAGTTTGCACAGTTGGACATTTTTTGACTCGAAGACCCAACTTTTTTTGTTAATTTCTATTGAAAGGTTGGGGATTCATCTTTCCATAAGTGCAGTCAAGTTAGGTTGTCATAAAGTTGATCCCCTCAGGGTCAGTTAAAGTTAATTTGGGGAGCCAGGATAGCCAATCTGTTTTTGGTGTTATCAAGGGTAGAATTCGTTGCTCCCTTCCATGCAACCATAGCGGGTAATGTAATAAAGAAGTTAAGGTATTCTTGATCTATAAGGAGATCAGACGTTGATTTGGTATTGTTCAGTTATTTTTCACTGTGAAATTAGGTGTACCTGGGTTATAGTAAAAAATTTTTTCAGGACCATGGGTATAATACCTCATATCCCTCAATAATTTGAGCCCAGGGGACCCAAAGTTTCATGGTGTAGGTTTACCTGTTCTTTCTTCTCTTGGTCAAGAAGTCTTTTTCCATATACTTCGTCTGGAGAGGCAATTCCTAGGAAAATATACCAATTTTTACTTAAATTATGAAAATAAGTGAATCCTCTTTAATTTAGTCAAAGCATCGTTATATAGGGAGTTTTGTTCATTAAATCTCCAAGCTAAGATCTAGACTCATAAAAAAATCGGGGATTCAGAGGTAGGTTAGTCAATTTGGTCCAATAGGATTTGATCGCCTCATAGATCAGGCTTGAACTCAAATACTAGGGCGTGGAATGTCATTGGGAGTTGTCCCTGATAAGGGCCTAACTATTTAGCTGACTCAGTTTTGATTCCCATCATCAACCTCAGTCAAATCTTCCATTTGGGTTGGAATTCCAACAGCCACCCCACATAGGGGTGGTCTCAATGGGTCGGAAATGATTTTGGGATGGTCAACTCACCCATGCCCAGTCACTCGTGCATTCATTCAACCAAGTGGGTACCATTGAGCACCAATCCAAATTTTTGAAATGGGGGTTTCAAACTATTACTACAGTCCCCAATGGTGATAATGCCTATTGGGTATTGCCCCTAACAAGTTTGAGGGGAGTTTGGAGTCAGAAAATGTACTGCTCAATGTCTTGATGCCATTTGCGATTTTGACAGAGAATCCATTACTTGTCCCCTTCCAACTATGAGCCACGCGCCCATCAGACTTTATTACTGTAGATTTTGACATTTTGACTTCTATTTTTGAGGGTTTGGAGCCATTGGCTTTATAAGGTCCATTAAGCTTGTGATGATGACGGTTGCCAATTTTTTCTGCTCAGATTTCCTCAATTTGGTGAACCAACTCAGCGAAGGCAAGCTTGGGGACCAGGGGAGGAATATTAAGATGGAGAGCTGTTACTCAGCACTTGTCTACCACATGAATGAGATCCCTCTGTGGATGAGAGGTACAGCCACCCTCTTTATTTTTTTATTAGGAAATGGTAAGAGTGCCCAGTTCACGCAGAAGGGATGTTTCCCTGGACTTACAGACAATTTTACAAAGATGGCCCACTTCATGCCCCTGCAACACCACCATTACTTCAGTTGAGACAACCCGCCTCTTTGTAGACCTCACTTTTTCTTACATGGTCTCCCCAAGGAGATTATCGGCGATTGGGGCCCACAATTCACCGCTCAGTTCTGGAAGCCCTTCTTTCCATCCTCAGCATCCGCCCCTGCTGCTCCACAGCATTCCACCCCAGTCAGATGGACAGACGTAGAGGGTGAACCAAGGTTTGGAGCTATTCTTGCGTAGTTATTCCAATGCTGAACATAATAATTGGTCCTCTCACCTCCTACTAGCGCAATTAGCTTATAATAAGCCTACCTATGCCTCTACAGGCGTTTCCCCCTTCTTTGCAAATTATTGATATAACCCCATCTTCAACCTAAGTCCTCGGATTGAGTCCACTTTTTTTGCTACTAATAGTGCGCTAAAGAGCTCAAGGACATACATCAGGCAGTGAAGGTCAATCTTATTGATTCTGTGAGGATCTACAAATCACATGCTGGTCGTAAGTGCCATGAAGGACTTAATTATAAGCCTGGTGACTTGGTCATGGTCAACGCCAAGAATCTCCGCCTGAAGCAACCCTGCCGCAAGTTAGGTCCCAAGAGTGTTGAACCCTTCAAGATCCTTAAGTGAGTTGGCCCATCAGCTTAACAGGCTGACTTACCCCCCTTAATCAAAGTGTTCAGCACCTTACATGAATACCTCCTGACCCCCTTAATGGTCCCATGCCACCTTTCCCAGATCCTGTCATAGTGGATGGTGAGCCCCAATATGAGATTGATGCTTTTCTTGCTTCTCACCTATCCCAACACCGCCTGCAATACTTGGTGTCCTGGAAATGATATGATGAGACAGAGAACAGCTGGGTATCTTATCATGACATGACTAATGCTCAGGACCTAATTCATGACTTCCAATCTAGATTCCCAGATGCTGCAGGTACTGCCACCCAAGCCTCCTTAACTGCCAAGAAGCTACCTACTCCCCACAAGAACTTTGCCTTGGCCAATGTCCCCTCCTATAGTAAAGAACCCCGTCCAAGAGCAAAGGGTGATGTCACAGCTAGTGACATATTCCCTGAAATTAAACGCCCTTTTAAACTAAGTCCAAAAATCCCTTGTGGCAAAGACCAGAACCTCTAAGAGTCACTGATGACCTTTATAAGGTCATTCACAAAATATGGGTTTTGGCTTTTCCAGCTAGGGCTGAGGTAAACAGCCCATCTTATGTGAAAACCCAGGTGGGAATCGAACCTAGAACCTAGAAAATTACAATTTATGAGGTTATGGAACTTGTCTGAATTCAATATATTTTTAATTTTGTTGAAGAATGACGAAAGTGTGGCTCATATCAGATTCCAATAATTATTTGTAATCTTCATGAATTAACCTTCTATAAATCAAGTCCCAAGCTTGGTTAGTCTTTACTTTTTCCAGATACACTGATCATTTTTATAAAGTTTAGGATTTTGGGCACGGATACTTTATTTTGGTTCTTTTTAATAAAAATACCACTCATTGTTGTTCTGTGATGACTGGAGTCTGTTTTCCGCTCTGGTTAACCCCTAATGCTGTATGTGAGCCATCCGCATACTCTGCCACCTATTTCGCCAGCTCAGCTTCTTCTTATTTTGCTGCCTGTTGAATTTTAGGTCTATTAAGGATGGCTGATTCTTCTTCTATGGCAAGGTGGAGCTTCTAATGTCTACTGTATGAAGACAAAAGACCATATGGTGACTATAGTTAAGATACAACTTCTTTGCAATTACATTTAAAGCCATATTCTTCTGTCATTACTTAGATGATGGCACGCTGCCCTGATCCTACTGATCCTAATTAAATTCTCAACTTAATACAACGTAAAGTATTAAAAGCTTATAAATTAACCTATAAACTTGTGGTTATAGTTGGTGATTTATTAGTATCAACTTAGGAAAATTTATATGGTTCAATGTTCACCACATCTTACCCATGTCACCTCAATTTCAATGGCACTTGTCCAGAGAAAGTAACGAGTTTGTTTGAGGGTCTACAATCCATTCAACCCAAGACATCTCAAACGCCTCAGAGTCAGTTTCAAACTTGGAAATATTCTCAATACAGCATTTCTAATGCGTCCGGAAATAGCTGAACTGATGATCAACTCAAGCAATTGACAGCTCATACCTCTGCGATTTTTACCACTAATTAGTAATTAATTCAATCAAAAACTCAATTGACATTATAAACTAATCTCAACATAGACCAAAAAAAACCCATGTGCCGGGGTCATTTAGTCAGCTATTATTTTAAGTCCAACCAAACCAACAAAGCCTATGAGCCAGTGTCATTATAGTCAAATATTATTAAGTGGAATCAGTAGTCCACAGATCTTAAGCTTTTCATAAGATTAAAATATTCCTGATCTATAATCATTGATATATGATATGATCCATGATAAATTAAGCGTGTTAACACTATTATGTCCCTATCAAATATCTGCCAATTATATTTATTCAACAACTCAAAATTCTCCCCACCTTGAATGGATATAAGTGGTGGTACTTTCTTTTCTTATTTGCAATGTCTAACTTCTTATCACTCATCAAAATATGAACAATACCTTGATAGTCTTTCTGCCACAGACAGACAAATCTTCTTAAGACTAAGCAAGTCTATGCGGTGCGCTATGGTTAACTTGGGCGCGTTGCCCACAATTTCACAAGCTGGATTGACCAGCTATGCTTCCACACTACTTGAGAGTTTGGCTTCGCATCCCGCTGTAATTTCACCAATTATCAATGAACCTGAACAGGCCCCCTTGGCTTTGAGTACTGTTCATCAATCCTCTCATTGGGTCAAGCAGATTCCTCCTACAATTCTTTCTTTAACCCTTCTGGCTTCTGAAGCCAAACAACCCCAAGAAACTCTTATCTGACATCAATTTGCTTCTGATGGGGATCTCCTTCCTGACTTTTTGTTTGCCTTTTTTCTGATTTCCCTACTAAAAGCTTGTTTCCTCTCTACGCATGAGCCGAGTTACTTCATTGAGTTTTTAGCTTGATTTGATCTATGAGCTCATAAATGCCTACTTGTCATCACACTTGCTAATGGCCCTGAGATTGCCTCATATGATATTTTTGAGGCCAAACAGGCCGTTTTTGCTAATTCAGTTTTTTATGATTTGGTGAAAATGCACTTTTGTGCATATGGATTTACACGTCCTGTTGGGCCCTAAAACTTGGGTTGCTAAAGATCAGCGCATCCTGGTTTTATAATGAGCCCTTTGCAAAAGCCTGGCAAAAGGACTTCCTGAAAATTATGTCCCACAAATGGCTCTTCTGGCCATGTGCGTTCGCTTTCCTCCTTCCTTGCTCCCACCAATACCTTGCCCAACATGCGCAGGGTATTAGATGAGGCCCATTTGTAGATGTTTCATACAAAAGTGTTCCTCCCCCTGGTTTACCCCTGCATCGAAAGCCTCCTTGCCAACTGTATTTTTCTTTCAGCAGCTTTTACTCCCAAATTGAACCTTTCTCGCCTGTTCCAAAGTCCATTTTAATGGGCTTTCCCTCTGGTTTTATGGCATTTCTTAAGCTGACAAGACCAGCGTTCCTGGTGCCAAGCCTTTTTGGGTTTAGCACGTCTCCAGCAGGGTTTGGATAGTTAAGATTTGCATGAAATTTGCAGTTCTCTGATTCTGCTACAGGTTTCTCTGGCTCAATCTAACTCTCCCCCACCTCCCAAAGAAAAGTTACCTAGTTTTAAAGACAATGAGGCACACATCTCCAAATAAAAGTCTATATTTTTCAAATCTATTAACGTTTCTATATTTTATTATTATTATTATCATTAGGGGGTGTGGCATAATTGGAAGGGCGTCCCGCTATCACCCCTCACATCATGGGTTCAAATCCCATTGTGGCAGAAATTGCATTAATTGCATTTCTGTGCCAAAAGGATATCAATACATGTGGATTCGCGCACCATGCCTCAGTCTGACCAAACGAATCAGTTTAGTTAGATTCATGTAATCCCAGCCTATCAGAACACACAAAGGAAGGTTTTACCCCCAGTACTTGGGTTTTGTCCACCACTCCTATATTGTCACTCCCTACTCCCTATCCTCTCTATTGGTGTAGTATATTTGTCCCAAGGTCAGCCCACCTCAAATAAAATTATTATTTTTAATTTAACTGAGGTAAGCCAACCAGGGGACTGACATTACCGAACTAAAACTAAAAATCATAATGAAAACATAAGGATTCAATCAAAACGCCCAAAATGGAAAGATCAATTGAATCATACCTAACAAAATATCCAAAAAGGTGAGCAGAAAATACTGCTATCCCTCCATGGTGACAGGGAGGGGGATAGGGGGGCTCATCTTCAGCTGTATCCATCTCATCCCAGAGTAGGGCGCATGTTAAGGCAGATAGTAAGGGTATGGGGGCATCGGTGATATGGGGTTTGATATTCTTGATGATTGGAACTTCCAAATAGTTGTCAGCCATCACAATGCCAACAATATATCTGGCTACAGCATCTTCAGCTTTGAGGCGGGCATCTGGGAGTTTAACAAACGTGTCAATGTTGGTTTGGGTTATTTTTGCTTTCAGATTCCGTGCTACTATTACCATATTCTGGATGGTTTCAGTGACATTTTTGTGTAAAGTTTTCATGTTGATCTTACTTTGTGCAGTAAGATTTTTGGTGATAATGGGAGGTAAAATTCCTCCTGTGAGCGCAGCCGCAGATTTGGTGGCAGCTTTGCAGAGCGGACAGCAATCTGGTGTGGCAGCTGCTTCTACTGCAAGCTAGTGGTCGCTGTAGAATGGTATGGCGTTAGGTTGTGGGGCATATTTTTAAGGCAGGAATTTTGCATCCCATTCTGCCTTAAAGAACCGCTCAACTTGCTGTGACGGTTCCTCAATGACGTTACCTGATTCATCAATTTCATACAAATAATCCCATGAGTTTTGGTTGAATTGAAATGGGGAATCGGCATATGGTTGAGAATTGGCTGGTTTTCTTGATTTTGCCTGGGATTGAACTGAGGTCCAATCCTGCACTTGGTTGTAAGAATCATATGTGGCCCTGGGGCAAGGTGGATGCTGATTGGTGGCTGCAGGTGCAGCTGCAGCATCAGGCCTTGGTGAGGGGAAGGTAGGATAATACGCCATGTCAGAGTTGGCGCGGGGTGGGCAGCAGACTGGTGGGCATCAGGCAAACTTTTGGCATCGGTGAAAGTTTCTGAGTATGTACATTTACATTTTGAGTGGTCTAACTTAAAGCAGTATGGACAAATCTTCCATCCGCCCTTGACGCGTGCCCAGAATGGATGGTTGGGGGCAGATGGGATGGTGGCACAAGGTGAAAGTTCCAAAGAAATTTTAGTGAATTCAGGGCTGATTGTGGCATATGCCTGAGGCCCAGCGAGGCGTGTGGCCACATTTGGGACCACAAATTGCAAGTTTGGGTTGGCGCCGTAGGGTGCCAAATCTTTCATCAGCTCCTGGTGGAGCACTTCAGGGGGAGGTGGGTGGGTAAACCAGCGAACTGGAACACCAAGGTGGTGTCCGCTGTGAGCCAGGTAAGAGTTGTTAGAAAGGGAATTATTATTAAATATTAATGGCACCATTGCTGCAATGGCTGCATTGGCTTCACAGGGGAATCCAAGATCAAATGTACCCCTTATAGGAGCGGAAGTCAATAAAACAGGCTGGTATCATCACCGCCTGAGCCATTTTGAAAATGGTTTGGTCATCATAGGAGAAGAATATTTCATATTCGACCCTAAGGCCAAAACGCATGTTGCTCCAGGGGAGCACCAGGGGCAGCGGGGCACCGCTTGGGTTTGGGCGAGATGGGCATCAAGATCCTTGGGAGGAACTAATTGTCCCAAGGGTTTAAAAATGACCAGGCGAGCCAGTCTGAGCGCATTTTCCTATTGGACAGAAAATGGAGGGGGAGTTTTGCCGCTGCCCCACGCTGGGACAGTTGGTGGGGGATCCAATGACATCGGAGAAAGACTTTGGTGTGCAATTAAGTGTTTGCTTTTAATTTACCAAATAAATTGCTTGGAAAGTTATGCCGAGCAGAGAGAATATAATAATAATAATTATTATTATCATATTTTTATACTTCTCTTTTATTTTTAATTTTTTTACTCTTTTTTTTATTTTCTATGATATGGATGAAGGAACTTAGCGTGTACTCTATTCACAACCCAACTGCCTTGATCCTTAATGGTATATATGTCTTAAGATGATTTCTTAAATACAATAAATGTACCTTTCCAAAGCAAGGCAAGCTTGTCTGCGCGGCCTGCGCTATGAGTATCACAATATACTTCTAAGTCTCCCACTTTAAATTTAGTCACTGTAGCTCATTTAGTTTCATCATAGCTCTTCTGACTAGTTCTTTTGACTAATCACATTTTGGTAGGCTTCAGATTAAAACTTGATTAAAGTCTTTGAAAGCTGCTCAACATAATTATTTGGGCTAAATGCTTCGGTTGAAATGAGTAATGAATATAATAATGGAGGCAATCTGGCTTTCTACCATACAGAAGTTAAAATGGAGAGTGGCGTGTACTGCTATTGTGTCCAATATTGTATGCAAAAAACGGTGACATTAATGGAGGTAGCCCATTGCAAAGGCACTAAAGCTGCGTTTTTGTGTAAAATGCCAACTAGAGTGCCATTAACTCGCTCTACCATACTACTAGTCTCAGGATGGCACAGTTTTGACAACACACCTTTAATAGACATCACTCATTTAACCATTGTAACATCTGAGCGCCGTAAAAATTCGTGCCATTGTCCATCAAAATCTTCTGGGGGCATTTAGGCTTATAAGTAAAATTATTCATAATGAACTTGGCAGTAGTTAGAGCCCTGACGTCTCAAATTGCTTTTGCTCCCACCCATTTCATTAGATGGTCAATAGCAACAATTATGTATTTGTTGCCTAGACTACCTACGGCAAAGGGCCAACTACATCAATCAATACTGTATGACAAGCTCATTCAGGCTTATTAAACGATAATTCACATCCATCTTCATAGTTTTTTGCAACCTGGCATGAATGACATTTGTCAAGTACATCTTGGATATCAAATCGCATGGAATCCAGTAGTAATTTGACTAAATTTTTTCTAGAATTTTGGTTAGTCCTCCATGCCCTACGGCCTTTTGCATTTGTGTAATAGTCTCCATTCAGTCAGAAGGTTTTGAAAAAATTTGACACTGCCCATTGGGCTTGAGCTTATATAAAACTCCATTCCAATAATTGGTGTCAGTTAATGGTTTTTTAATCACTTTTTGCACTTCAGTTAGCTCATCTCCATATTTCTGGGTAATCATCTTTACATGAAGTTCAGCAAAACTGAGAAAAACAGCTACAATAGGAAGTCGCAATAATCCATCTGAATTTTGAAGGGCAGCTCTAGCTCTATGAATAACTTCATAATCATATGCTCATAATTTCAAAGCCAAGTGGGATAATCGTCCTTCAGGTTCCTTGTGGTTTTGGAGCCATCTTAACGAGCTGTGATCCATCACTAGTTGAAAATTGAAGCCATGAATGTATACCCAAAGTTGTTTACAAGCATAGAGGATAGCCAAACATTATCTTTTGGTCACCGTATAATTTTGCTCATGCTTATTCAGCGTCCTGCTGCATTAAGTAACTGGATGCTCCTCACCATCATCCTTAATCAGAGATAGCACACCACCAATTGCAGTTAATAAGTCATTGGTTTGTATGATAAAAGGCTTACTGAAATCTGGATATCAGAGGATAGGCGCCATGCTCATTTTGGTTTTCAAAGCCTCAAAGGCCTGTTGGCACTCGTCTTCCCAGAAAAATAGAGCTTCTCCTTGTAGCAAAATGAAATAGGGGCTCAGCAATCTTCATGAACCCTTCTACGAATCTTTGATAGTATCCTACCATGCCTAAGAATACTTGAACATCCCTCATACTCGTCAGAGGTTTCATTTTGTTAATTGCCTCCACCTTTTGAGGTGGAGGCCACAACCCCTTGGAATCAATAACAAACCCAAGGTATTCCAATTGTTCTCTAAAAAATTGACATATTCTATGTTTTATCTCCAGATTTAGCCTTCAACAGTCGTTCAACAATTGTTCAAGGTGCTCCAGACGTTTGTAAAACGTTCATGAAAAGACAATGATGTCATCCAAGTAAACCAGTATGCAGGATAGTTTAAGGTTTCCCAAAATTCTGTCCATCGCTCATTGAAAAGTAGCCAGCCCATTGCACAGCCCTTGTGGCATGTGCGTCAGTTGAAACAGTCCTTGAGTAGCAATCATTAAGTACTTCTTTTGCTCTTCTTGAGGAAGTTCAATTTTCCAATATCCTGAGATAAGGTCCATTACAGTAAAATACTTCGCTCCTCCCAGACGGCTCAAAGCATCATCAATTCTATGCAACGGATATGATATCTTTTTTATAATGGCATTTAGGCGTCAATAATTAATCATAACATGATTGCTGCCATATTTTTTCTTTACATAAAACTGGACTGGCCCATGGGCTCTCGGATGGCACAATAATTACACTTTTTAACAATTTTTCTAGCTCTTCTCCAACTATTTTGTCACTAGCCCTGGGGCACCGAATTAGCCTCCTTCTAATAGGCGCATGGTCCCTGGTGTCAACAAAATGCTGTACTCCTTTTGCACAACAAAAATCTTAATCATCTTTGGCGAAAATTTTGGACTATCATTCAAACAACTCTAGTGCTTCATCCTTCTTTTGTTATGATTATCCAGTAAATGATTCTCAAGGAATTACAGTATGTTCCCAAGGGTTTCAGATGGTAAACTGAGCTTTGTTAAATCGCCAAATTTGATGGCTGGTTCTAGTTTGTCCCTTGGAAACAGATGCACTAATGCGACTACTTGATATTTTTTGATCTTAATACTTCACTGGACAAAATTTCTAATAGGACATCAAATTCCCATGCCCTGGTATAAGTATTTTAGGCACCACACTAGGTTCTATATGAGATAAATGCCACGGGAATACAACCTCCCCATATAGTCCTTCTGGAATATCCAAAGTGGTCCTAGTCTTCATAACCAGTTGATGGCCTGGTGCTGTTGTTGCATTATTATTCACACAGAAGAATTCCTCAATTTTTGTTTATAGCAGTTGGCATGGGACAGCTTCAGTTTCCCCGCTGAATATATCCTACTGGTATTATACCTTCATCATAAGATATATTGATAAAGTTTCTACGACAGCTTTTAGCTTTGTAATGTCATGAGAGAAATTAATTGGAAGTGATTGGGCTAATATGGTTAAGCTTTTGCTTAAAATTGCATGAGATCCCATAGGTCCTTAAAAACTCATTCGAATTAAGATGTTTTAATTGGTGTTCAGAAGCACTATTGCGGGTGCAGCTACTACTAAAGCTCTAAATCACAGTGGCAAGGCGCTATAAGCTCCTTCACTCTTACTGCTGTTGAGGCTTATGGTCCCATATTCCTGATGGTGGTCAATGTCAGGAGTAATTTTCATCTCTTCACCAACTTTGTGGAAACAAATGTTCACAGGTGCCCGCTATCAACAATAGCTACAACTTTGATCTTGTTGACCAGAATGTCCACATAAGTGCACTAAGAGTAATAGGAAATAATAGAGTTTACTAAGTGAATATGTGAAAAATCCAGAGAAATAAGAGTGTTCTTCAGAGTATTTCCAATAATGGGACATTCATGGATGAATGTGTCAATCTGCATTGCTATATTGACCCCTTTCAGACTTGGGGTATATGATGCATTGTTCAGCCCTTCTGCAGAAATATTCTCAATTATTTGTTGTACATATGGTTTAGCAACTACTTCAGAGGCTTCAGGTATGATAACCTTACTCTGAGAGCGAGTTACCGCATGTACATTTGTAGAATCTTCATTTATACTAAAATGGAATTTGTTTCATTGTTAAATAAGGCCTCGTGGCCTGCATATTCTGGGTGATCAAGTGGGACTGGTTTTATAGCACAATAGAGCGTCCCGCGTCTATTGTGCTTGTTCTTTTCCCTTCTCTTGCACATTATCAGGAAGGACTACATTATCATTTGCTTATGGCTTTAAGAAGCTATTCGTCCTTTATTATTGCAATTATAGCAGGTAATGTCATTCATTGAGCGTGTGGGCTTTGTATTTGTTTTACTCAGTTTTCACAGGTGAATCATTATCAATCTTCTTATTGGTCTTAAAGGGTTTCCCAACAGAAGCGGCAGGTCCTGATTTGTACCCAATAATATAAGGGCCATATTTCTGTGAACATCTGTGCAAATAATCAACTAGTTCAGATGTTGTAAGATTTTGTACAAAAGAAGGTACCTAAACATTTGACAAATTTTGGTAAGGTTGTACCGCATGTTCTAGCACAATCAGCGTCAAGATTGACCATAGCCTTTGCGCCTAGGAAAACTTGAACTTCACAATTGAATCGATCCACAAATTCATCAATTGCAATATCTTTCTTAAAGCGAATGTTCATAAACTTAATTTTCTGGTTGACATTCGTTCTGGACCTCCAAATTCATAAAACACACCTCTTTGACTTCAGCATAAGTTGGATTTTTGTTGATATGGGACATAATCAATTCAATGCTCCACTGATCCAAGCAGTTAATCATAGTGGCTGCTTTGTTAAGGTCACTGGCCCCATACATGGCCATTTCAAAGCGTTTGACAAATGTGGATATAGATCCATTCCAACCAAATGCAAGCAGGTTCTCTGGTTTGTAATTATTGCTTTCACGTCCATAGTTATCAGAATTGCTTCTTCAATGGCTTGGGCCAGATGTACTAGGGCGCTGAGGCACTGCACCATGATTTAAGGTGTTGAGTTGGCCAAAGCAACCATATTGCTAGGCATTTGTCAACATGGCACAGCATCCATTTCAGTAGCTACTATTGAAGCTCCATCCTATTAGTATATTAGAAGCATTTTCAGTTGAATGGTTTATGGCACATTGGCAACGCCTGTCGTCAAAGTTTGGATTTGATCATTAATTTCATTTTACCAATTAACACAAATTCAATTTTTTAACATTAACTTCGCAATTTCCTCATTCAAGCTAGTAGTTTGGAATTGCAAGGTGGAAATCATTTGGTCCTTTTCCTTAATTGTCTTCTTACACTCTTTTACTTCCCCATGAAGAATATTGTTTGACTCTTTAATGTTGGTGAACTCCTCATCAATATTATTTTTCTGTCAATTAAGATGATCAATAGAATCTTGAATTTTTTCATTTTCTGCCCATTGGCCTTCGAATTTTGTTTGCCAGTAATTGATTTTTAGTGTATTCATCCTTCATCTGCGAAATTTGAGTGCACATTCATTGATGCTGATCATGAAATTGAATGTTATTGTTAAACTGCCTTCTTGGGCTTTGTGATTAGGCCTCATGAACTCCAAAACACTAAGGTAATTCAGTGTGATATTATTAACCTAAGTTTTGTTAATTTCTCTTTCTTCTAAGAAATTGTTAAAGATAGGATGCAATCTATTGTTTAACTCTTGTGATTCTGCTACTCTGTCATTAGACCAGGTAGCTAGATTATAGTTCGCTTCCAAACTAGAACAGACTTCAGCAAAGTTGGCCTCAAATCACTCATTCAAAATTTGGGCCACCTGGATGGAGTTGCATGAGAAGTTTAACAGCTCCGTAATGGCCATGTGATGGCAGGCAATTGTCATCTGAGAATCTTCAGGAGGTGGGGGTGCAAATTCAATTAATTATTGGGTGGTATTCTCTATCCTAATTAAATTATTTTGAACTTGAGTTACGCTCAATTGATGATGAGCTAAATATTTCATCCATAACACATCTTGCTGTCATTGTCAATAAAAAACACTACTGTTGTCCGTTATCCCTTTTCTCATTTGATACTTTCTTAACAACTGATGTTCAAGACGTTCCAGTTCTTAAAGTGAAATGGGTTCATCAGGGTAAGTAGTGATAGGTACGTCATTCCAATTAATTTGGGACAAAGTCATTTCTGTATTCCCATTGGGACTAATAATAGTTCTGAATAATTTATAAGGATTACTCCCATACTAATTGTGGTCACCATCTATGTTCCCAGCCATGAGCACCTCTTGTTTAATTTTAGGTCTATTAAGGATGGCTGGTTCTTTTTGTGCGGTAAGGTGGAGTTTTGAACGTCTATTTTATGAAGACAATAGACTAGATGGTGACTATAGTTAAGATATGACTCCTTTGTAATTATACTTAAAGCCATATTCTTCTGTCATTACTTAGATGATAACACGCTGCCCTGATCCTACTAATCTTAAGTAAATTCTCAACTTAATACAACGTAAAGTATTAAATTACAAAAAAGCTTATAAATTAAACTATAAACTTGTGGTAATAGTTGCTGATTTATTAGTATCAACTTGGAAGAATTTACAGGGTTTGATGTTCACCACATCTTACCCATGACGCCTCAATTTCAATGACACTTGGCCAGAGAAAGTAACGAGTTTGTTTGAGGGTCTACAATCCATTCAACCCAAGACATCTCAAACGCCTCAGAGTCAGTCTAAAACTTGGAAATATTCTCAGGACAGTAGCTCTAATGCATCTGCAAATAGTTGAACTGATATTCATCTCAAGCAATTGACAGCATATACCAAGGCGATTTTTACCAATAATTTTTTTTAATTTAATCAAAAACTCAATTGACATTAAAAACTAATTTCAACATAGACCAAAAAACCCATGTGCCATGGTCATTTATTCAGCTATTACTTTAAGTCTGACCAGACCAACAACGCCCCTGAGCCCATTTCATCATAGTTGAATATTATTAAGTGGAATCAGTAGTCCACAGATCTTAAGCTTCTCATAAGATTAAAATATTTCTGATCTATAATCACTGATATATGATATGATCCATGATAAATTAAGCGTGTTAACACTATTATGTCCCTATCTAATATCTGCCAATTAGATTCAGTCAAGAACTCAACACTGCCCTTTGCCTTAGATTTTACGCCTTCCTTACCTGCTCCCAGGGCCTTTTGTCCCTGATGGTTGTGGCCAGTTTGGTGTGCGTTTTGCTCGAAAATTTATATGGAACCATAATACTGACCTTTTAGGATGTCTCTTTGTTTTGTTAAGTCACTTTCCTTGTTGTCCCACCTTCATCCTGAGTCTTTTCCCTTGGTGACCTCCTGAGCTCTAGTTCTCTGACAACTAGGATATTGATATTAAACTAAAGTAATATTTTTGAACCTTATTTATAAGGTAGATCAAGAAACGCACCACATATAAATAGAATATAATAATAGATATTAAGGAAGTTTATCAAATTAATTGAAATAATAAACTTAAGGTCAAATATTCGCCCATATAAGGGCTAATCCCAACAGGGTCCAAATATCAGTTAACCATCTCTTAAGGTGTGGAGAATTAAATTCTTAAAATCTCTATAAATATATGTTCAGAAGTGTTGTAAAGCTTAAACCACAGCTAGAAACTCATGTTTAGTGACTATATAGTTTTTTCATCTCTGGTCCTATGTCTTTGAGTAGAAATCTATATGATGACCTAATACGTCTTCATCCAACTGTGCCAAGATGGCTATATCCTACATCGTTGGTATTGTTTTAGCGTTAAAATGTCTTCATAAAGTCTTGGAAAAAAATAAACATTAGTGCTTCCATTAACAGTTGATTGAGTTTATCAAAGGCATCCTCTTTTTCTTGTCCTCGTGTAGATAGTACTACTTTGTTCAACAGGTGATTAAGAGGCTTTTCAATTTCTGTAACGTTTAGCACAAACTAAAACTAGTAGCCCACAATCCAAAAACACTTTAACATTTCTCGTGCACTTTGGCAAAATCATTCTGGCTACATCGGTGACCTTACCTTATTGTATTTTAATGCCTCTCTATTCAATTTTTGACAACATACTATGACTGATTATTCATAAATGAACATTTTCTGTGCTAAACTTAAGGATATTCTCACTTAACTAGGTGAAAACATAAATTAAGTGATTAAAATATTCATTTAAGATTCTAGTGAACACCATAATGTTATTAAAATAGTGAGCATACTTGACATCTTCAGATGTTAAAGTATCTGAACCATAACATATCTGAATGCATATGGTGCGTTGCACAAGCCCTGTGGAATATGTTTTGGCTATAAAAGTCTTTGCTGATTATCAGCTCACACTTTTGCTATATTTCCGGGGAAAAGCCATTTTTACTATCTACTTGCTAAGTCCATTGTGCAGAAGTATTATAAGCCTCCAGATCATATCAAGGCATCATCAATGTTCATCAAAGGTTACAAATCCTTCTTGGTGATGTCATTCAATCTTTATTATACAAGACAATCATTTAGCTCATATCCTTTTCATACTAATAGGAGAAAGGATGCCCAATGACTCTTGTATGGATGTATTGAACTGGCGCTCATAAGGCTGCTGAATATCATTTAAGATGATTTCCTCTTGAGCCATGGTATGTTTTAACAAAAAAGGTAAGTAAGTTCCAGTATCAATTTTTTGACCCCTCTTTTTAAGATTTTAAAATCATTAATTTGGTAATGAATTTGTCCTCATATTGATCCAACAATTTATTGATCTCACATTTTTCTTATTCAGTTGACTCTTGTAATACAATCTCTTCATTGCTGGCTATCACATGGACTGATTCAATATAAGCATATAAATCCATCATTTCTATGGTTAATGTTTGACCCTTATTGACTTATACTGGCCTTTACTATGTTCTCAAGTAGAACCATAATCTCTCCATGGTAAGTGGTGACATGAATTCTGGCATCACTTGAGGCTTTTGTTACCCAATCCTATCAGGACAGTATATTTTGATCACTGTTTGTTATGATATATCCGCGCTGGTGCTGAAAATCATGATCTTCTGTTATCCAGGCTGTATATTTATTTCTTTACTGGCTTATAATTGCAGTCCTGACTCAGCTTAAACAATGTAATGTAGTTGATTAGCTCCTTCATTTTTAATGTACAGTTAAATGTTTATATTGAATAACTTTTGACAAAGCACAAACAATTCTTTCACTCCTTCATATACTAATCTTAGAAAGCTAGTGTCATTATTAGTTGAGAATAGCTACTGAACTCTTAAAAAATCAATGATCCCTCTAAACTTATCTATTGCCTGCTTTCTTATGAGAATATCATAATAATTCTTAAGCACCGCAGATGAGGTGGACAAGACATTATGTCATACTTTAAAGGTTTAGATAAATATGCCTTAATGCTTTGGTTAATTCTGGTTCAGCCGATCTAAACTTTGACTTGAATCAATGTAAGTTTCAGACCTTATTCTCTTCATATGCTTTGATGACAATATATTGACAGGTGCAAGTGGTATCTAAGACTACAAGTACTTTATGCCTATAAGTCAACTTCCAATCTTTTTAATGCTCATGCAACCAATATTTATGAAGTAAGAATTGCGCTCACAGTATGTTTGAATCCTTTTAGCTCTAGGGGTTTTTGACTCCTTACAAGACTTAGGTGACTCATCTATTAGTACTTTTAAGGCCAAACCGATAGGAGGCGCCATGCGTTTTTATTTTAAGGTGCAAATAAAACTGAGAATAAAAAATCATAGCATGACGCTTCAGCAGCAAGTTTAGGCGGCCATATTGAAAGGTGATGGGGGGTTAATGGTCTCCATACAGCGCTAACTGATAATACACATAAGAGAAGACATAATGGGAGTTAAGGTATTGGCAGTATGAGGCTGAAGATAAAAGAACGTAATATTGGATTTATTGAGGATCTTCATGATGTCCAGAGTCTTGTCATAATTAGACAGATAACTTTGAGAGAATTCTAAGAGTTCTGTAAAATCAAGAATATTGTTTGAGCTAATAGAAGGTCTGGTGTAGTGAGAGTCAAACAATGACGCTTTTTCAGTGTTTATACATGAACATCCTGAAGAAAATGTAAAATCCTTGATTTTGTTTTTCTCTGGGAAGTTGAATAGAAAATTTGGACAAGAGATACTGTTGGAAAAAATCTTCATGGTCTCATGAAGGACTGGTAGAGTGATGTTTGGTGGGCACACTGTTCACTTTAACAGTGAGCGGATATTAGGGCTTGTATACTGGTAAGCCTTTGCAATGGCAGAAGTGACACTACGGAGTGGTATCAGTAGGGGGATTAGAGAAGTTTACACAATCAAGTTTAAGTCAGAGACATAAGGTTGATCAGCGTCATCTACTCATTTTAGTTATTAATAGAATTGGAGATATAGAAACAGGACGAGCAATTTATGCTGATTGGCCGGGGTGATTTTGTTGGTTTTCAAACCACTTACCACAGTAATTTAACCAGTTCTAAAACTGCAATTTCCTCCTGCATATTTCAAAAAAGTGGTTCCTATTGGCTGGTTCTTATGGAGGTGTGGCTGCAGCGGTTGAGAGAGGGGGAAGGAAGATGGAGCCCCATCAAAATTTTTGCAAATGCAGTAATAAGGGGGGCACTGAAGCTAAGAGAATTGGAGGGTGTCGTGGTGGCAAGGGAAGGGCAATTGTACTTTAAATGTTTAATCTAAAGCACATGAAGCATAATGAATGGCTATTATTAACGTGGGACCAGAGTGGGTGGTCAGATGCAGAGTGGCTCATGGTATGTGGGGGAATTGCAAGCTGGGTGTCCCAGTGGAAGAGGTGAATTGTTGCAAAGGCGTGAGGCCCTGTAAGGTGGTTGTCTACATTTCAGCCACAAACTGCAAGGCAAATTCAGCGCCGTAAATGACTAAGCCCTCCAGGAGCTTGTTAAAGGGCTTCTTGGAGGAGAGATGGTTGAGCAGTGTGGCAATCTGAACCGCTAGAGTGGAATCTTCTGGAAGCTGAGTCCAAGTGATAGGGATGGGGTGTTTTTATAAATAAATACATCACTGTGACCATGACCTGGCTTTCAGTAGAGAAACTTAGGGCAAAGTACCCTCAAAGGGGCGTAAATTAATAAAACTGTGGTCTTGATTTCCTGAGCCATATTAATGATGGCAGCACTCACATAAAGAAGAGGTTCCCATATTTAACCCAAAGGCCAAAGTGCATGTTGTTCTGGGGAAGCTTCAGGGGCTATAAAGCATCAGCTTTGTGCGTATGAGATGGTGGTCTAGGTCTTGAAGTGGGCAAAGCGACTGATGGGATTTAGGGATATAAAATCCAGCACATTTACACTTTTTCAGAAGTAAAAAAACATCAGGAGGAAGAGCACCACCACGCCACATGGTGGAAGCAGGTGTTGAACACATTGACATTTAAAACTCTATATAGTGGAGTGGAAATAGTTGTTATAATTAAGCTAACAATATATATCAGGAGTTTAGGTGATCAAAGCAAAAGAGAGAGATCTCAGGTGGCTCATCACTCTATGTGCAATCTTTTTGAGATAGTCTCAGCTAACTTATTGCCATCTTTTATAGGCTCAACACCCTTGAATTAGATTTGAAGTTCAAGCTAAATACTATTGTTTTTTTGTTAAAAATCAACTTATTTTGGTCCCAGATGAGTAGATGATCCACTTAGTTTGGAGTTCCAATCACATGGTAGCCAGATTCTACTTTTGAACCATGTTTACCATTGTCAAATTTTGCTGGTGTTTATAATACCCAATTGAAAAACCCAGTTGTTACTTCTTTAGGTCCTTACCTTTTCTTCTTTTATATTAGCAATTCCTCAAAAAGTGTCCTTATTACTGGAAACTTTTGCGTTTAAACTGACTAGTTACCTCCACTCAACATTTTAGAAACTTTTTCCTTAGGTTTATTTTTGCAACTCTGAGAAAATGAAAACAGAGTTTCAATCAAGTCAGCGCTATTGATGTCCATAATTTTAGGCTCGATCTATAGTGAGCTTTAGTATTAATATAGGGCTTCCTTAATATCCTTTATTGAGTTATTGGGTTTCTTGTCCAATGTGCTGTGTTTTATGTCTTATGTTATAATATTAATGAACAGTAAAAATTTTCTTTATGATTATTAGATCCAAAGACCTGAGCTTTTCTTTTGCTCAACATGAATTTCAAGCAATATAAGAAAAACAATTCGATTTTCCACCACCACCCCATTGCACCAATCTCTAAATTTATGTCCTCAGATCCATCACCAGCTGGCCCAGTATGGGGCAGCGGTGCTCCACCCACTAGCGTTTACTGACCAGCAGCCAAATGTGTGCAGACTGGATTGTCCAGTCCGCCAAATACTTCTGGTTACTATGTCCCACCAAAGGACTTATCATTCCACCTCACACAAGCTCACCAGCCTGCCCCACCCCTAGTTCTACTCTGATCCATATTTGCTTTTGCCTCCATGTCGAGTATGGATGTCTATTCCCATACACCAACAAATTGATAATTGAGCTGGCAACGGCCACCTTTGCGCTAGCGGGGCTTATTGACTTCTGCCCATATAAGGGCTATTTCTATATTGGATTCCCTACTGAAGAGGATGGAGCTGCTGAAGTAGATATACAATTAATTTATAAAAATATCCCTATTACCACCACCTGAAAATGCCACCCAAATGATACCACACTTGTGGTAAACTTTGAACCTCCCCTCACACCTTCCCCCTTAAACAATTTATGATTAATTGATGTCAGGGTTGTCTACTTATGGTGAAAAACCTATCCTCCAATTCATTGTCCCAAGTGATGCTGAACGCCTCGCAGCACCTTGGGCAAAGGCCACTTTTACTCCCCACCAGTTGAACATGGCCCAGCACATTCCACAGCGTGCCTATATCACATCTGAACCTGACCATTTCTTTTAGGGCTGCACCAACAATGGTCGCACGATATGCCTCCTCTGCTATGAATTGAACCACCCCAAAAAGGTATGTTAATATAATTTTCACCCTGCAAACACAGATAACGCCACCCATGAGGTCAAATCTACCATCGTTCAAGTGGGAATTTGGGCTACCCCCACCCCCGCAGGCCATGTACTCGAATCAAAAGCAAGGTCTAGCACTTTAAACCCAAGTTGCCCAATGCACACCCATGAAAACTAATTGGGAGCAGTATTGGACTCAAATGCAATCCAGAAAATCCAGAAAATCACCTACCCACATATCTTCACAAATTAATCAAAATCCCTGGAAATTATTGAAGGAAGTAAATGAATTGGATGAAATTGTGTCACCACCGAGCTATCCAATTGATTTAACACCTTACCTGAATTCAGACTTTGATACCCCAGCCCCAACCAACCGATATGTCTGCAGAGCCTTTTTCCAAAGTGACCACCAGATTGCCGCAGCTGCGGTGGCTAATCCCAATAATACCCATACTCACATACTATATGCAAAATCAGTCGTGGAATTTATAAAATAGGCTGCACACCCCCTTATTCCCCTCTGACTTTCCTCCTACTGCAAAAGAGAAAATCCAACACCTCCATGAAACTGCCATCACCGCCATCAAGAATGTCGCAGAACTGGCAGATTTTTCCACATCTACATGCACCACAAGAACAAAAACAGCTAAATTAGAACAATTTCTCAACGCCCGCACCCAGTCTGAACACCACGTTTATCAAACTCATAGAAGCTTTAATCCAGGAAAAATAGTCAATCTCAACAACTACCTAATCCACCTTGACCCACATACCATGGATGCTCCAACCCTCCTACTCTCAGGATTGGTCCGCCTTCAAATGCTAAGCCTGAAGATGACCCACCTGACCCCCCACCTCTGCATTATAGGATAAGTGGCTCACCTTTATACCACCTGGTAGGTAATTTTATTGCTTCTTTTCATGTCTTGCTGCCCAAAAAGGGCAGTTGATTCATGTTTAATTTTTAGTCGGTTTAATTTTGGAGAATCAGTTTCAGTATTGTCCATCCCCTGGTCAGTTTGCCTCAAAAAATAAATAGATCCAAAGACCCAGTAGTAAAAGTTGTAAGTTTTAAGGTATTAATGGTTCATGTAGTCCATGTTTAACTCAATTCTTCCAATCTGCATGGTGAGAAACTCATGCTTCATATTTTTAACATCCTAAGCACGCCCAAAATTAGATATAAGTAATCCTTTAATTTGTAATATATGCAGTGGGATAAAAAGTGGCTTCATAAGTCTCCTACGCTTCTATGTCATACATTCCTGTACATGGAGAGCCTTCTTCTTGTCAACTGCTTCATCTATACTATTCTCATAGGGATGTAGAGATCTAGCTATATTTTTTATCCATGAGTGAAATTTGTATAAAATACAGTCTGAGCTTGGGATCCTCTTTGGTTTCAATTTTGTGTGAAGGTTGAACAAACAGTTTGGGTGCTTTGGTATTAACTGTATGCTCTCCTAAACTAGGTAATGGTCTTTGGTTAAAATGACTTTAATTGTCAATGTTGTTATATAATAATTCAGCAGTCCATCTGGTCATTGTAAAATATAAGTTTATTGTTGGGAATTTTAAGTTCTGGATGGTTTTATAAATAATCTTGTTACAAAAAGCAAATCTCTATGTTTCAACTGATCCACAACCACTTCTATAATTATTGCCTTTGCAGGCGGAGGGCTAACTTACAATGTCTCTCTCATCAAATATACTATTTGTTACTTCAATTCATCGAACTCTCTATACAGATCTCTAAGTTTTGTAACTTCATATTCATGATGAATGTCATAATTCCATATCCTCGCCACAATTACTTAGTGGCACCCCCTGTATGAGCACCACTTATTGTGCATCTGTTCCACTTTTTCATATGATTATCATTACTAGATTGGGACAAAGTCAAAAACACACTTAATTGTTCATAGGGCTTGATATTAGACCAATTGAATTCGTAAACTTTATTGTGATTGGATTTTATTCAAGGTCTAAGCAATCCAACTGTGTAAAGCCTCACCAATGCTGTATGGTGACTCCTATTAAACATATTGGGAGTCATCTTAAACCTTACTTGACACCTAGGCTTATTCAAAACCTCATGGCTTTACGTTATTTGCATTGAGGTAGATAAAATAAAAAAAATTGAGATGGGTGACCTTGGGACAAATATACCACATCAAGAATTTTTTTAGCCAGTACAGGTTTTGAACTTGAAGCCTGCACTAGGGTGAAAGCAGTTTTACCTGCCAGGCTAACCACCCTGAGATAAATTAAAAGTAAATTCTGTGAGATACTGTAAATCTTTTAAATAAAAGTATAGAATTAGTGTATACTAAAAGGGGAATTCAGGCTTGAATAATTTTGTTATCTAACTATAAATTTAGTTTTGTATCAATAAGCAACTTCTCACTTTCAGCTTAGATTTAGGGTTGGTAGACTCCATATCCCAAATCTGGCCTGATCTTATTAGTTTACTCCACAATTACACTTTAAAGCTCATATTTTTAATTACTGGAGCTCTTTGCTGAACTGATATCCCATGTGGCTCTTTTGGTCCTTGTGTCTGTTTAGGTGACATTGTTTGCTGCACTAAAATCAGCTGAAAGGTAAGATTTTGTAATGTTTTAGTTGTGCAACATTGCTCAGATCTAACAACTGATATCACATAGAGTATTGGTAATTTGACTATCATTTGATGTATCAGGCTGAGTTCAGACATAATCATCAGCATCAATTTATTTTGGCAACCCAAGGTTACAAATGGTCTTTTTAAACATTTTCACTGTGCAGTCAGTCATCAAATTCTTCAGTTTTCAGGTATAATAAACCTCACCACCTGCAAAAGTAAATAGTCATTGCTGATTATAAAAGGGCTTTTATTGTTAGCCTAACAAACTATCTAATAAAATCAGTCATCTTTTTATAAATTTTGGGTTTTGTAGTAATCTTTTTTAAGGTAACGCATTGATTATTTCTGGTGATTGTTTATAAACAGTAGGCTTAAATTAGACAAGGTATCTAGTTATGAGATTCTTATGAATTTAACGTTTATTTTCTTAAGGAGTTGAGAGTTGTAACAGACAAGGTTTATAGGACCTTAATCGCCATTATATAAAGCAAACTTAATCCAAAAGAGAGTTGCCTCAAGATTTTGTCAAAATAAATTGTGTCAAAATCTTGGGAAGCATGGTTCAAATTTTACCCAAAGAGAGGTTCGTTTTGTGATGTTTAGGAGTTCCAAAAAAATGCACACAGAGCAATAAAAGCATAAAATACTTACCAACAGGCGGATTCTTGCAGATGTTCAATATGCTTCTGGCCTTTATAACTCGGTGGACTTCATAGCTACGCTCAGATGCCGCAAACAAACCCCAGCAATAATGCGTATTGAGGTATGGAAGTCAATCATGCTGCGCCAGCTTCAAAAATGTCCATGCCAACCTAATAATGAGCTAATGCCTGTATGGCAGCCATAGGTCTACCAATAGAAAGTGCTCCAAGAAAACTTGATCCTAAAGGATCCAGTTCTTTTGTTAAAACACTTTGATTGTAATGTGATAATGCTCTAATGGCATTCCAGTTTTTGGTTTCCCTTCCTTCCAAACTCCACAATACTTATAAAATTTATATAAATAAAGTTGAAATGTGAATCCCAAGTGGGTTTTAAGACATATGTGAAATAGGATTTATTTTAAATAGAAATAATGAGAATTTTAGGTGAAGAGAGGAGGAACTAATCCTCAACTGATAAATGAAAGCTCAGCAAGAGCTACAAAAAAATAATAATAACTAGGTGTCAAGAAAGCCTGATGAATGCCAGCATCCCAGCAACCATTTGCTGGTGTATTGAAAGACTAAATTCAAAATTATCTGCTAGAAAAAACTTAAAATTTATTTAAAAATATCCTAATTTGCTTCAAATTGACAATTAAGTGATGTTAGAGAGTTGGGATTTCAACTTTTGGCTTTGTGAATTTCCTAAGCCCTAACCTTAGAAAAATCATGTATTCTTGCCAATTGTTACATTACTTCCTTAAAGCAGTTATCATGGTGCTACAAGATCAAGGTTGTTGAGGAGGAGACTCATGATCAATAAAATTTTCCAACAGTTGAATTTGTGGGAAAGGAAGCTTATGGGGGCTGACTAAAAATCCTGGATTCTCAGAAAGCTTTAATGTTCCCTCTGAGGTTCCCCTAATGTGAGCAAGAGGCTCTAACCACCAACCTACTTAAAACCCCTAAACTTCACATCTTCTTCACTAGAAAGCCGAAAAATAGAAAGCAAGATTCAAGGGTTTATTGGCAATGCTTTTGGCATTGCCGCCATATTATCTTTTTTTTTTTTTTTTTTTTTTTTTTTTTTTTTTTTTTGGGATGCCAGATAAGGCACAAATTGCCAAGGAAAATGTTGACCTAAAATAGTATAACTGATGAGGTTCCCAAGACCTTGCATACCATTTGACATAATGTAAACATAAGCTAAAGGAGAGTTGCCTTGATCATTTGGTGGAATAGGATGCGTCAAAATCTTGAGAAGCATGGCTCAGACGATACCCAAAGGCAGGTCAAATTATGTCGTTCTTATGAGTTCAAAAATAATGCACATGGAGTAATAAAAACACAAAAACCAGATGTTAATTCAGGGGAGTGACCCTTATGTTATGAACAGGAGGAATTCCCTTTCACATCCAAGAAGGGACCAAGAAGGCCAACGGCACCCTCATTTCCCATGATGACCTCACCCATGTGGTGGACGAGCAGCGGGTCACAGCTTACCCTTTGAGGTTCTTTTCTAACCCCTGTTATTACATCTGGAAAACTAATATGGCATATTGAGTGGGTCTGTATCAGGTTGGCAAAGAGTTGGCATTTGCACGGAGCAAATGGGCTGAATGCAATTAACAGTAAAGAATCTTTGGCCTTAATAGTCAACAGTCACAAACTATTAGTAACAAGACCAATGGGCGTGTAACTTCAGTATATAAAGTAGTTAATGTAAAATTTTTAGGAACACCTGTTGATGGCATTAGGCCATTGGCAAAAGTTGCTAACAGCTCCAAACTCTCCATACAAGAATTGAACACTTCATCTGGTAAATCTCACCTGGTCAAGAGGACGCCAGAGTGACTGGGCACGGGCAGGGTGAGCACATTAAACCCATTCAGGACCTCTTGGGACCGCCCTTATGTGGGTTGGCCTTGAGAGGTTCCCATTGCCCATCAGGTGTGATGCTGTCACTCAAATCATTAGAACCATAAAAAAATCTGCATTTTGGGCATCCGTGGATAAACCAACAGTGACTCAGCCCACTTACAATAATTTAGAAGTTGGTTTGAATTAAGTTCAATTTTTTCAACCCTTGCTTAAAGTTTGCCAAGGTAGATAAAATCTCAAGAGCCCCAATCCCATGCTTTCCTAAGCTATTCCCCAAATCAATTATCTATTTAAGCAGTAATTAAACACTGAAGAAATTGACGGTTGATTTTCAATTTTTGGATTTAATAAAAATTCCTATGCTCCAAACTCAATTTTTCATGACAAAATTTTAAACACCTAGTCCAATACCACTCTTTTCAACACCCAGACCCATAGGCCTTGGGACCATGACATCCTGGTTTGTTGCAAGGTTTATATTTACCGTTATGGCACATTAGCGCTCACTGGGGCAAATTTTAAGCACAATTCAACGTCATTCAAGCAGCTGTACCTATGGCATTTGGTCTCGCCTTTTGGGTGTTTTTGCATCCAGATTGGCAGGATGGTCTAAACTTTATCTGCCGCTATCATGAAATAATTGATTGTTCATTGTTTCCCATCATTTCCGCCCTCCTTGTCTATATATGGGTGCAGCAGTGGTCATCTTTTACAAGATGAACATGCTGTTGGTATCCTTCCTTCTGTTGTTTGTCTGGCCAATTGACAATTTGGTATGCTTCTCCCAGATGGTTTTATGGGAATTTTGCTATGGCTTCACTACCATAGTGCCCTCAACTTTTTATTTAGCGCCTCAAAATAAAATCTTAATGCTTGAAGCTGATTACTTGGCCTCATTTCAAATATTAGCATTGAATCAGTATCAGTATTGTTTTAAGGACTAACATGCCCCCCATGTCCATGTTGTTTGCTCTAGCACACCTGTTTATAAATCGTTGGAAGACCAGCCGGGAGAGAAAGTGATTTAACCCCTTTACCACTTCAGTTTTGCTCCTGTCACAAAACTTGTTATTGCCATGATCTTGTTGCAATCTCTTCTTTATCAGCAGAAATGAGTGTATCCACCAAAAAACAAAATTCCGCCTACTTATTACAAATGAAAATTAGTATTTTGTAACACCAGGTATCTTTAAAAGCCTTGGTTGACACGGGAGCAGCTGGTAAATTCATGAGTATGGAGCTGGCCCAGAAGCTCAATCTAGACTTGGAACTGGGACCAGCGATGTTTGTTGCATCATTGGCCGCCTAACCCTCCTTCAGATTATGGTGCCCCATATCTTTCTCAGTCCACCAGTTTGTTTTCTTTAATTGCTTCTATGCAATGCCCAACCTCGTGTTCCCAGTAATTTTGGGTGTGGGTTGATGGCATTGGCATGTGTGAACCCACCTGGAGAAGAACACTTTGTCCATCTCCACAAATCAGGTGGAGGGCAAGTTCCTATTGCTAGACACACTCACCAAAGCATGTGGCCGTGGGCCTGTTACAACCCTCATTTCCCCATAGGCTTTTCGCCATATTTTCCTACTGCGTTGATGGGCTACCAGAGTATTTTTTTCAGAACAGGCTTGTCACCTTCCCCCTCATACGGAATTTGGCTTAAAATTTATAAACGATGATTTAGGTGGTGTATATAAGCTTCCCACTGTTTCCACATATGGTGGAGGATGTGGCCCAGGATACATGGTTGGATGACGTGCTCAAGAAGGGTTGGTTGTTCAAGGATGCATCATCAGTTGCCTCCACCATTGTCTTTGCCAAAAAAGGAAGATGCTTCACTTTGCCCCTGCATGGATATGGCTACCTCAATAATATAACAGTTCACAACCCCTACCCAATTCCGTTGGAACAGACCATTGGCCAATCAATTGCAAAGTCACATGCATTTTTGAAAACTCAATCTGGTAAACGCCTTTAATCAAATTTTGGTGGCCAAAAGCCACAATGGCTTACCACTATCTGGATGAGTCTGAGATATATTTCAATTCTGAGTAATGCCCTTCTGGGCTGAAGAACTCTCCTGAAACATTCTAAAATATGATCAATAGCGTGCTAGGGGATCTCAATTTTTCTGTGTAGTCATATATTGACAAAGTCCTAGTACATTCCACATCCCCCAAACAGCATGAAAAAGATTTGAAGGCGGTGAAAGCTTTCCTGCATAAGGCTTGGCTGTTTGTCAAGCCGTCAAATGTTAATTTTATTGGGAATAGTCACCCTTCTTGGACAATCTCATCTTAAAGGATGGTTACACCATTCCACCCAAAAAATGGATGCCATCCGTGAATGGCCAACTATAACGACCCAGAAGCAATTGAGAAGCTACTTGGGCACCATCATCTTTCTGAAAAATTCTCTTCTGCACTATCACAGTTGACCGCACTACTTCATCCGCTCATGGGTAAAAACGTTCCTTTCCTCTGGACGCCCGAGTGCCAGCTGGCATTTGATTTGATCAAGGAGGTGTTCTTGTCGCTCCAATAATTAAGCATGCAGTTCATCCTAAACCCTATATTGTAGCATGCAATGCATCTTCCTCTGAGGTAGTAGCTTTCTTGCTCCAGGAGCATGATGGGCTAAAACACCCAGGTGCTTACTTTTCCTTCAAGTTTTCTTCTACCAAGCAATACTGGGCCATCTACAATTAAGGAGTTGGCAGCCATGGTGTGGGCCTTGACAAAGTGGCAATATCTCTTACAGGGTGCTCAGAACAAGTTGAATGGCAAGATCAACCAACAAACACTCTTATAATTCCACAAGCCACAGAAGCTGGCATACCAGCAGGTATGAACCTATTACGACTTATGCAGCTTTGACTTCAAATATTAGTTTGTGAAGAAGCGTTGAATGTTCTTAATTTTCTCAGTTGCAATCCCATTATTTTCCCAGCAAATTCAGATGAGGTGAATCTTGTCACGTTCATTCCCGTTCAACCCAGATCTTGGCCATTAACCTTCCTTTGGTTATGGCAGCAGACTAGTTCTAGATGCGCCTTTGGTGTTGTGGGTCTTAGCAGTCAGATAGCATGTGCTGAGGGGATATAATTTTGGATCAGTTGTCCCTCTTAACTTCCAAACATTCCTTATATTCTTCTGCAGAGGGGCTCATCAAGTTTAGCTTATGGGTGTGGGTTCCTCCCCATCTCTGAGATAAAATCATTTAGGCTCATCACAATCCCCCTGCAGTCAGCCATCCAGAGAATAAGAAATCCATCAATTTAGTGAAACATACCTTTAACTGGACAGGCTTGTCCAGGATTTCCTGGCATGGATCGCCGGAAGTGAGATTTTCTCATGGGAAAAATCAGACTGGTCTGGAAGGAATGGTCTTCATCCTTTGCAGCAGGCAGAGGGGTCGTGGACGTTGGTGTCTGTGGACTATATTGTTGAGCTACCCATCTCTAAAGGGTTCACAGAGGTCAAGGTAGTCATAGACACTTCACTAAATCTCCCTTCATCACATGCTCTCCGCCATTAATTCTGAAGAACTGCCCACCTATTCCTGTGCCATGTGTTTTTGATGTTTGTACATCTTCAGGATATTGTCAGTGACTGCAGGACCCAATTTATGGTGCAGTTTTGGAACGAGCTCTTGGCAATCTTGAAGACCATGCCCTGTCGCTCCACTTCATACCATCCGCAGTCAGATGGTCAAACTGAACGGGTCAATCAGATCCTTGAAAGTAACTGCGGTGGTATGCTGAAGCCGCTCAGGATACCTGGGTAGTCAACCTTCCCCTCACCCAGTTTGCGTACAATAATAGAGCACATCATCCATGGGCTTCTCCCATAAGAAGCTACCTTGAGGTATAACCCTTCCTTTTTGGTTGGCCCATGCCTTTGCCCAGAGGACCATGGCAGATGACCATGCTCAGCACATCCATGCCATGCAGTCCTTGGTTCAGGAGAACTTGACCATGGCAATAAGTGATTATAAGCAGTTCACAGATTATAAGCAGCTCCAGCACATGAAATAAATGTAGGTTCACACGTTATGTTTGACATGCGCCACTTGCGCATGTAGATGCCCTCATTAGAGTTTGTGAGTAAGTTCTCAAAGCCCAACTTGGTGGAAGAGGACTTGGGAAACGTTGCATTATAACCAAAATTACCAGCCCCCTGGAAGCAACATCCTTTAAACCATGTTTCACAGTTGTCCTCATTCAAGGGGGTAGTCCCATTGGAACAGGAGCCAATCAGGATTGAGGTGCAGAGAAAGCTGGGGTTGATGGTATCCTGGCTTTCTGTCACTTGTGTCACTCATTTAAATATCTAGCTGCGTGAAAAGGCTATCAAGTCTAAGAAAATAGCTGGATTGGCACTCAGGACTCTGAAAACTGTTAGGAATTGGTCAAGGCTTTCCATGCTACCCACCACAATGCAATCTGCCCTACCCAAAGATTGCTACACTGATGGAAATAAAAACTACCCAATGCCCATAATAATGTGGCTCTCACCCATTTTCCCAGTAGTGGTGCTTCCCCTTCTGGAAAAAGGAAGGATGATGTAATTCTGGGGGAGCGCCCCCTCTGCTTGGTTTGAGGGGTGTTCCTTTCCCATCCAAGAAAAAGTCAAGAAGGCTAGTGGCCCCCTCATCTTCCAAGGCGACCTCACCCATGTGGAGAACAAGTGGTGGGTCATGGCTTACCCTTTAAGTTCCACTTCCAACCCCAGTTCTTAAATCTGTAGAATAAATATGGAAAATTGAGGGGATCTGTATCAAGTTGGCAATGAGTTGGCATCTGCATGGGGCAAATAGGCTAAATGTGATTAACAGTTACAAATCTTTATCCTTAATACTCACAGTCAAAAATCATTGGTAACAAAGCCCAACAGGCGTGTATAATCAGCATAAAAAGTAGTTAATATCGAATCTTTGGTAACTCTTGTAAATGGTGTTGAATTTTTGGTCTACTTTGGATGGCTGATTCTTCTTTTGCGGTATGGTGGAGTTTCAAATGTCTGTTTTATGGTGACAATAGACCAGATGGTGACTATAAAACTAAATTTATTGCGGAGAAGGCCGACCATGAACAGACACTTCTGAAATTGACCCAACCGATACAACACTTAGTAATAGGGAAGGCACCCCAGAGAAGCGATGCTATCTCTTGTTGCCAGCGGGAACGCCACTTATGGGGAAGGGGAGGGAACGCGAGAAGAGGCCGTAGCCATAATTGAACACGTGTGGAAGAAGAAATCTGATTTGATGAACCAAACTGGGAACCAGGAGGATATCAGCTGTCGGTGGCTCAGTGGGAGGTATCCAAAAATCCACACTTGAAAGTGGTCCACCAAATGAGACCAGGATCTGTGGACATCTTCTGGGAAGTTGGGATGGAGCCTGCGATGGCATCCAAGACAATCGTGTGGATGGTCCACATGGCGATTGCAACCACCAAAGCATGGAGGGAGGGTGGAAGAGGGGAGACCATAGATAAAGCAAACATATCCCAAGACAAACTAAAGGGATAAGCCTGATCCTGGCATAGCAAACGTTGCACCTCACGCCATATCACTTTAGAGGTTAGCACATCTCCAGGCGGTGGAACAGCGTTCCATACTGGCCACACACGATGCAGGATGAGTGTAAAGCGTTAGAGCACTCAGCTGTACGGTACACCCGCCTCAAGCAGCGCCACACATGGGAACGGTTTTGAGGTTGCAACAGGGGATGGTGTGCGTATTTCCAGATATTTTTTGGGCCTCAATGGAGTAAGAGATGTCCATCATGTCTAGGTAGTCCACCCTGGATAGGACATGGGGCCGTGTGAGGATCACGCCATCATGGATGGGTAGCCCCTGTACCTCTTGTGTGAACTGAGGTGAGGGACGGCCTCTTCAGGTTGTATGTCTGCTAATACAAATTCTCCACTCAGCGCTCCGCATGGAGAGGAGGATTGGTTTGTAGTGGGTTTTAGTACCGTGAGGACCTGTGGCCGATGGGTGTGAAGCCATGTATTTCATCAGGGAGTGGGGGTTCGATGGATTGTTGAGGCCCAAGGCGCGGGAGAAGTTGGAGCGGTCTTTGTGGGACCCGTGTTGGGAGGGGAGTGTAGGGCAGTGACAGCCACAGTTCAGGTACCGAAGATCTTGGCCGCATGGGCTCTGAAGTCAAGCAGGCCCATGCCACCATGCTGATAAGGGCCAAAAATGACTTCTAACCGTACTGGTGGAGGGCGGCCTGACTATAGCCATCTTTGCAGCAGGGCATGCAAGGATTTGAAGAAGCTTGGGGAGAAGGGGATGGTGTGGGCTCCAAACCAGACTTTGGAGAGGAGCATAGAGTTGGCCAAAACGACCCTTCCAGTAAGGGAAGTAGGGTGGGCTCTGAGGGAGGCGATGCGCTTTATCACGTTGTCTAGAATACGACTCTCCATTACTGCTGATGTGTATCCGCCTGCCTCCACCCACACGCCCAGATGGCGGACTGGCCCTATGGTAGGGCGTGGCACAAAGGGGAGCACCAGTGGGGTGGTGTGGGGTGAGCTGGGAGGGCGAGCGCGTGTGTGAGCAGATGGGCTGGGCTGGGCTCTGGTTGCAGGGGCCCAGCAGTTTTGATACCGACCAAGGAGGATGATTTCGGTTTTGGAGGCGTTCAGTGCAGCGTTACTTACCCAGGAATACTCCTGGATGAGAGCTTCAAGTGCGCGTGCATCTTTATTATTAGACACCCCAACCACACAGTTGTCTGAAAACGCCATCATCTTGACTGAGATTTAGCCTGGCACATGGACCCCAGTGAGTTGGGCATTCGCAGTTTGAAGTAGTGGGTCAAGGCTGAAGTTGTATAAGAGTGGGCTAAGGGGGTCCCCTTGTCGCAAGCCCCTTTGAGGGCGGACTACTTCCGTTAGGAAGCCAGGGCCACGTACTGCCATTGTTGAAGATTCCGTGAGCAGCATCATCCAGTTGATGAAGCGAGGGGTAAGCGGAATTGGTGGAGGCAGGCCCTGAGGTATTCCCAGGTTACTCTATCATAGGCCTTTTGTTGGTCCAAGAATAAAAGTGCCCCAGAGGCTGTGGACTGGCACGCGTTGGCCACAGAGTGCACGTTGTCCCAAATCGACCTTCTGGGTATGAAACTGATCTGTTCTGGGGAGATGGTGGCAGATGCTACAATCCCTAAGCGGTTAGCCATGATTTGTGTTAAAATTTTTGTATCCATGTTAGTTAAAGAAATGGGGCGCCAGTTGGCTAAGTCTAGCTTGTCCCTTTTCTTGAAGAGTGTGATGGTGAAGGCTTTTGTCCTCCTGGTAGGAGGCGCGTTTCCAAAAGGCTCTGGTTAAGTGAGGCCAACAGAAGTGGGGATATATATTTGAAGTACTTTTTGTAGAATTCATATGGAATGCCATCCAGGCCTGTGCATTTTTGGTTTGGTGCACCGCGAATGGCTGTCCATAATTAATTCAGAGTAATCAAATTTTATTATTTCCAGGTATCAGGAAATGGTGCAGATGTGGGCTTGGTCGAGAAATTCCGCCACTTAGGCTTGCTGAATTGGATCAGAGTGGTACAACTCAGAGTAATACTTTTGTGATTTGATTGCCACTTTGGCTGGCATGTCCGCAATAAAATCATCCAATCTTCACACCTGTGTGCAGGCCACACTCTGGCGTGGTGTGAATTTTTTTAAAAATTTATGCGGTGCACTTGTCGCCCTCTGTAATGCGTTTGGCCCTGTACTGAACACAAACCTGATGTTTGTGTTTCCTTTTGAGTGCGTTGAAGTGGGTGGCTGCCTCCGCCCACTTCCAGCCCAATGCAGGGCTGTATCCTTTGGCTGGGATGTTGGACTCCAGGTGTGCCAACTCTGCCAAAGCGCGCGAGATGATGGCCAATGTGGCTCGTGAGCATCAGGAGGAGACGTGGCGAGAGTGGCGGATGGTATCCTCTTTGAAAGCTGCCCATGTGGAGATGGGATCCGCGCAAAATGGTGTAACAAACTCTTTTCCCAAAGTTGCTGATTCCACCCAAGTGGAAAATCCTGGCGACACTAGTTAAGGAGGCGGAGTTTGCACCAATGTGGGGCCTTAGCCACTGTGACAGGTAGGTGGTAGGTTATCAAGACCAGCCAGTGGTTGGAGAATTCGATTTTTGTTGTTTTGAAGTGGAAAATGTGGGGTTGAGTTTTCGCCGGCGTAAGGATAAGGTCTATGTGGGTCATGGACCTTAATTGGCCATTGTGGACATGGGGACACATCATGTTCTTGAGCAGTGGGGCTTGCCACAGCATTGCATCCATTAACCCAAGGGTGGCCTTTAGAACGCGAAGTTCAACATGGCCCTGAGGGGTGTGGGAGGAGGAAGGCCACCGGTCCGTTAGAGTGTTTAGCCAACAGTTCATGTCACCAACTACAAAAGGGTCTGGGGGTAGTGGGAGGGATTTGACCAATGAAAAAAAATTTCTGACGCTCTCGTGCACAGGTTGGGGCATAGATTTTGATGATAGCCTGTGCCACATCAGCCCACAAGAAAGTGACAATAAGGACTCAGCCATTGAGGAAGGTTTCCAACGATAAAAATTTGAAATTTTTTTTTCTGAATTAGCACCCCATAGTGCTTTGACCAAAAGGATAGGGATGGGAGGAGCATTGTTTTCCAAGCCTCCTCAGAACCTCACGGACAATGGGACTCCTGTATGGCCAGGATATCCACAGGTAAATTTTGTTGTAAAAAACTCAGTTTCCTAACCCAGGATGGTGAGGCCTTGAGTCCAGCGATATTCAACGTCCCTAAAGTGAAAGTTTCCCCCATCGCGCCTTGGTGCGAGGGGTGTGCACCTGGCCCACTAGCCTCCTCTAGATCCCCACAGGCCTTCATGGCAGCGCGGGTGTTTGCAGCAATGCTATCAATAGTTTTGTTGATTTTAGCAGAAAGGTTCACGTATGCTTTTGCCTTTGCTTTTTTTCCCTGACATTGGACAAATTTTTTGCGGTGCGGATGAGTTTGGTGCACCAATGAGCGGGTCAAAAAATTTTTTTCAGGTAGGATGGGCCCCAAGTCAGTTTCAACTGGAGCTTAGTTGCAATGCTTGGGTGAGATCAAGTCCCCCATCGGATCCTCAGATTGGGTGGCCCAATTGGCATGGGCTTCCCAATCTGATTGGTTGATGGATTCCCAAATTGCTTCTGCTGTGAAGGTTTTGATGTCCTCCTGGCGTTGGGAGTGTGGGATAGCTGAGGTGACTTTGGCTGCTTCCTTGGTAGCAGCCCTGCGGGCCTGTTTGGCCTTCTTTTATTCTTGAGGGGAAATAGGCTTTACCAATAGGTAGCAGCCTTGTGCTCCCCACGGGAAAGCCTCTTTGGTGCTTACGGTTGGATTGTAGTGCGCCTCTTTGCTGGCCATGGCCTCTGAGGGGTGCTCTTGGAATGTGACGCCCTCCTTGGTGGGGCATGCATGTGCCCTATGGCCGAACACATCACAGTGGGTGCAGATGGGGGGCGCGCTGTCCACGGTTACCCAGAAAAGGTGGGTGGTATGCCCTTCAATATTAATAAAAGTGGAGTGCGGGATCTGGGTTAGGTCCTTCACAATCTCCTCAGTTGGGGTCAGAACTGTGATGGCTTTGCTGGTGCACAGGTGTGGCATCAGCATAAAGCGTTGCATTTAAAAAGATTGTATTTCGCCATAGATGGCGAGACCATCTTTCAGGTGTTGCTCCAAAATGTCACATTTTACCGTAGTAGGCAAAAAGTCGAATGTGAGGAAAATTTGGTTTGATTTTGTCCATCTAGTGCATTTTGTTTCAACAACCCATTGCCCTTCGGGGAGTTCAATCACTACGTGCACCACAGCAGCCTCATCTGCTGACTCTTTGTTTTTGAAACCTAGGTCCAGCCAACCGCATGACATGGAGTGAGATGTGACGTACACTGCAGTCAGGAAAAAATTGTGCACATCCCCACAAAATTTTTCCCATAAAGCCATCTGTTGAATGTCCAGAAACACGCGGACTCCGTATTCCACCAACAAAAGTGGCTGGGAGTGCGGCATATTGATGTACTGGTTGCATCGTGCTTGCCAAGCGAGGATTTCTGGGGAAATAGTGACCTCCAGTTTTTTAAAATTTTTATCTATTCCGCCGGATTCTCCGGGGCATTTTCAAATGTTTGAGGCCGCAGGCCTCCAACCTGCTCCTCTTACCTTACTTGCCCAACTGCTCCCTGACATGGGCGCAGACTAATCTCCTCTATGAGATTATCAAACTAGATTCAGACTTGAATTGAATGGGTTGCAAAAGTGATTGCAACAAGAGAGAAAAGCTAACCAGATGCTGACTATAGTTCAAGATATAACTCTTTGGTAATAGTACTTTAAGTATTATTCCTCTTTCATTACTTAGATGATGGCATGCTGCCCTGATCTTACTGATCCCAATCAAATCCTCAACTTAATAAAACCTAAAGTATTATACAAAAAATGCTTATAAATTAAACTATGAACTTTTGGTAATAGTTGATTTTACTTTATTAGCATCAACTTGGCTATAATTTATAGGGTTTGATGTTTACCACATCTTACCCATGACATCTCATTTTCAGTGGCACTTGGCCAGAGGAACTTTTAAAAATTTCTCGTTTGAGGGTCTACTATACTTTGACTCAGGGCATCTTACACGGCCTCAGGGTCAGTAAAAATTTTGTCAATATTATCAAGACAGCTTTTCAGATGCTTCTGCAAATAGCTGAGCCAATTATCCTTCTCAAGCAATCAGCAGCACATACAAAGGCGATTCATACCACTGATTAGTAATAATTTTGATCAAAAGCTTAATTGACATCAAAAACTAATTTCAACATAGACCAATAATTCCCATGTTCCCAAGTCATTATGTTGATAATTATTGTTAAGTCTTATATAACCAACAAAGCCCTTGAGCCCATGTCATTTATTTTAAATATCATTTAGTGGAATTTTTAAGCCGCGGATCTCAATCTTTGTATAAGCTTGGGATATGTCTGGTCCATAATCACTAATATCTGATATGATCCATAATAGTTTAAGCATGTCAACTTTATTATGTCCCTATCAAATTTCGATATTAGGTCCAGTCAACTACTCAACACTTCCACCGCCTTGACTGGATAAAAAGCAGTGGGTACCCTTCTTTCTGGGTCACAATGTCTAACTTTTCGTGCTCATCAAAATACAAATAATATTGATAGCCTTTCTGCCTCAGACAGATGAGTCTTCCTAAGACTGAGTAAGTCCATGTGACATGCTTAGGTTAACTTTGGCGTGTTGCCCATGATTTCTCAAGCTGGATCATTCAGCTATGCTTCCACAATACCCAAGAGTTTGCTTCACATCCCGATGTGGTTCACCAATTGACAAACCTGAGCAGGTTCCCTTGGCTTTGAGTACTGTCAATCAAACATCCCAATGGGTCGAGCAGGATCATTTTAAACTTATTCTTTACCTCTTCAGGCTAATGAAGTCGTTCAGCCCCAAGAAACCCTTATCTGGCATCAATTTGCTCATGATGGGCATCTACTTCCTATCTTCTTTTTTCCCTTTTCTGCATCTTCCCTTCTAAGAATCTTGCTTCCTCCTTACCTGCGGACAGTGTGGCTTTGTCAGGTCTTGAGCTCAATTTGATGTCAGAGCTCATAAATGCCTACTTGTCATCCAAACGTGCTACTGGTACTGAGGTTGCAGGATACAATATTTTTGAGGCCAACCAGGCTCTTATTTTTGCTAACTCAGTTTCTAGGCTTTGATGCTAACACGCTTTGGTACATACCAATTTTTACATCTCGTTGGGCCTCAAGACTCAGATTTTAAAAAATTGGTGCATCCTGGTGTTATACCAAGCCCTTTTCAAAAGCTTGGCTAAAGGGATTCCTGAAAAGTCTGTCCCACAGATGGCTCTTATGGGCACATGCGTTTGCTTCCCTCCTTTCTCGCTCCCCACTGATACCTTGCCTGACATGTGCAGGGTATTAGATGAGGCCCATTTGCAAGTGTTTTATGCTAAAATGTTCCTCGCCACAGTTTACCCCTTCCTTGAGAGCCTTCTTGCCAACTTTGCCTTCCTTTCTGTGGCATTTACTCCTGAGTTGAACCTTTCTTGCCCATAACAAAGTCCCTTTCAATGGTCTTTTTCCTATAGTTCAATGGCCTTTATTAAGCTGACAGGGCAGAATGCCTGATGCTGAGCTTTTTTGTGTTTAGTGCATCTCTGACAGGGCTGGATAGTCAGGGCTTGTATGAGATTTGCATCTCTCCGATTCTGCTAAAGGCTTCCATAGTTTGATCACACTCTCCTCCCCCTACTGAAGAAGGGTTACCTGGTTCCAATGATGACGAGGCATAAAATCTCTGAATTAAATCTTTATTTAATCAAGTATGTTTTATTTTTATTTTTTGCAGGGAAGGCCAACCAGGGGGATGGGCACTTGCAATAAGACATGAAGAAAATGAAATGTAGTAACAGAGGGGGGCACCCCAGAGAAGCGAATGCTATCTTCTGTTGCCAGCGGGGACGCCACTACTGGGAGGAGGGGGAACGTGTAAAGGGGCCAAAACCACGATTGAGCACGTGGTGAGAAAGGGGTCAGAGTTGATGAACCAAACTGGGAACTAGGATGAGACCAACTGATGTCGATGTGGTGGGAGGTAACCAAACAGCTACGCTTTAAAGTGGGTCACTAAGTGGGACCAGAACTGGTGGACAGCTTCTGGGAGTGTGGGGGTGGAGCCTGCGAAGGCATCCAATACAATCGTGTGGATAGTCCACATGGCGATCATGACCACCAAAGCATGGAGGGAGGGTGGAAGAGGGGAGACCATAGATAAAGCAAACATATCCCTAGACAAACTAAAGGGATAAGCCTGATCCTGGCATAGCAAACGTTGCACCTCACGCCATATCGCTTTAGAGGTAGGGCACATCTCCAGGCGGTGAAACAGCGTTCCATACTGGCCACACATGACACAGGATGAGTGCAAAGCGTTAAAGCGCTCAGCTGTATGATACACCCGCCTCAGGTAGCGCCACACATGGGAACGGATATGAGGCAGCAGAAGAGGGTGGTGGGCGTATTTCCAAATTGTCTTTTGGGTTTCAAGAGAATAAGTGATGTCCATCATGTCCAGGTAGTCCACCCTGGATAGGACATGGGGCCTTGTGGGTATCAAGCCGCCCAGAATGGGTAGCCCCTGTACCTCCCTGATGAACTGAGGAGAGGGACGCCCCCTCTGGGAAGTGTGTCATCAAATATGAATTCTTTACTCAGCGCTCCGCATGGAGAGGAGGATTCGTTTGAAGTGGGGTGCAGTTCCATGGGGACCTGCGGCAGAAGGATTGGAAGCCAGATATTTCATCAGAGAGTGAGGGTGCGTCGCGTTGGTAAGGCCCAGGGCATGGGAGAAGTTGGAGCGGGCTGCACGGGACCAGTGTTGGGTCAGGAGTGTAGGGATTGTAACAGCCGCGATCCAGGTGCCCAGGATCTTTGCAGTATGGGCTCAAAGTTGAGCAGGCCCATGCCACCACTATGGCGAGGGCCAAACATGACCTCAAGTCACACTGGCAGTGAACGGCCAGCCATAACCACCCTTGCAGAAGGACATACATTTTTCTTGAAGAAACCTTGGGAGAAGGCGAAGGCGTGGGCCCCAACCAAACTTTGGAGAGGAGCATAGAGTTGGCTAGTACAACCCTGCCAGTAAGGAAAGTAGGGTGAGCTCTGAGGGAGGCGATGCGCTTTGTCACGTTGTCCAGAATATGGTTTTCCATCACCGTTGAGGCATACCCGACTGCCTCCAACCACACCCTAAATGGTGGACTGGTCCATCGGTAGGGCGCGGCCAAAGGGGAGCACAAGTGGGGCGGTGTGAGTTAGGCAGGGTAAGCAAGCGCGTGTGCTAGCATATGTGTGAGCTGGAAACAGGGCGCTGAGGACCAGCGGGTTTGATATTGACGAAGGAGGATATTATGGCTTTTGGAAGCGTTGAGTGCAGCATTACTTACCCAGGAGTAAACCTGAATTAGAGCTTCAAACGTAAGTGCATCATGATTGTTAGACACCCCAACCGCACAGTCATCAGCAAATGCTAGCATTCTGACTGGGGCTTGGCCTTGCATGTGGACCCCAGTAAGGCAGGCATTCACATTGCGAAGAACTGGTTCTAGGCTGAAGTTATATAAGAGTGGGCTAAGGGGGTCCCCTTGGAGTAGGCCCCTTTGAGGGCGGATTACTTCCGTGAGAAAACCAGGGCCACGCACTGCCATTGTAGCGGATTCCATTAGCAGCATCACCCAACTGATGAAGCGAGGGGGTAGGTGGAATTGGTGGAGGCAGGCCTTGAGGTATTCCCAGTTTACTCTATCATAGGTCTTCTGTTGGTCCAAAATACAAGTGCCCCAGAGGCCGTGGAATGGCATGCGTTAGCCAGAGTGCACGTTGTCCCAAATCGACCTCCTGGGTATGAAACCGAATTGTTCTGGGGATATGGAAGCAAAAAAAATAATCCCTAATCGGGTAGCCATGATTTTAGTCAAAATATTTGTGTCAGTGTTTGTTAGAGAAATGGGGCGCCAGTTGGCCAGGTCTAGCTTATCCCCTTTTTTGAAGAGCGTAATGGTGTAGGCCTCTTGCCTTCCTGGTAGGAGCCGCGTTTCCAAAAGGCTCTGGTTAAGAGAGGCAAGCAACAGCGGGGATAAATATTAAGTACTTCTTATAGAAATTATAAGGAATGTAATTAGGGCCAGGGCATTTCCAATTTGGTGCACTGCGGACAGCGGACCAGAGTTCATCTGGAGTAATAAAATTCATTAACTCTGGAAATCAGGAAATAGTGCAGATGTTATCAAGTATTTTTTATCTTTTTATTATTTTTTTAGTATTATTATTATATAATTATATTTATTTTATTTTATTCACTATATTTTTCTTTCTCTCTGTTTTTTTCTTTTTGTATTATTATTATTCTTTTTGATATGGATGAAGGAATTTAACATTTACTTGATTTATAACCCAGCTGCCTAGATCCTTAATGGTATATACATTTTCAGACAATTTCTCCAATATAAAAAATGGATCTTTCCAAAGCGAGGCCTGCTTGTGCGCGTGGCCTGTGCTATGAGTGTCACAATATACTACTAATTCTCCTTCCTTAAACTTAGTCACTGTTTCTCGTTCAGCATTGTTGTAGCTCTTCTGACTAGTTTTTTTAACAAATTGCATTTTAATAGGCTTCAGATTGCAACTTGATTAAGGTCTTCTCTAGTTGCTCAACATAATTATTTAGGTTACTTGCTTTTTATTGAACTGAGTACTGAATATAATAATGGAGGCAGAGCAGGATGTCTACCATACAGAAGTCAAAATGGGGAGTGGCTTGTGCTGCTGTTGTGTCCAATATTATATGCAGACATGGTAGCACTAATTGAAGTGGCCCATTGTAAAGGTGCCAAGGCTGCATTTTTGCGTGAAATGCTGACTAAAGTGCCATTCACTCTCTCTACCATACCATTAGTCTCAGGATAGTATGGTGTTGACAACACTCCTTTGATAGAAATCAACTCATTTAGCCGTTGTACCATTTGGGCAGTAAAATTCATGCCATTGTCTGTCAATATCTTCTGGGGACATCCGTGCTTATAGATAATATTATCCATAATGAACTTGGTAGTAGTTAGGGCCCCGGCATCTCAAATTGCTTTCACATCCACCCATTTTGTCAGATGGTTGATAGAAACAAATTTTGTATTTGTTGATAAGGCTACTTACAGGCAAAGGGCCTACTACATGATTTATTACGGTATGCCAGGCCCAGTCAGGTTAAGCAAATGATATTTCACATCAAACTTCATATGCTTTGCAATTTAGCTTGATTGACATTTATTGAGAATGTCTTGGATATTGAATTTCATGGAATCCCAATAGTAACTCAATCAAATTAATTCTAGCATCTTAGACAATCTTCCATGCCCAACGTCCTTGTGTGCTTGTGTGATAATTACATTCAGTTGGAAGGTTTGGGGTAAATTTGACGTTGCCCTTCAAGCTTAAGCTTATATAAAACTCTATTTTGATATTTTGCATCAGTTTTTTTTCAACCGCTTTTTGTACTTCAGGTGGCTCATCTCCATACTTAAGGGTAATCATTTTTTCATAAAGCACATCGGACAATCTGCTCAGCACAGCTATAATAGGAAGTTATGATAGTCTGTCTAAATTTTGATGGGCACTCCAGCTCAATAAATAATTCCATAATCGTACACTTGTAATTCCAGGGCTCAGCGAGCTAATCATCACTCAGATTCTTTGAGATTATGAAGCCATTGCAATGAGCTGTGATCCACCACTACTTTAAACTTGGTGCCATGAAAATAAACTCAAAGTTGTTTATAAGCATAGATGACAGCCAAGCATTCTCTTTTGGTCACCGTATAATTATGCTCATGCTTATTCAGCCTCCTGCTGTAATAAGCAACTGGATGCTCCTCGCCAGCATCCCTTATATGAGATAGCACACCACCAATTGCAGTTAACAAGTCTTTGGTTTATATAATTAAAGGCTTGCTGAAATCTGAATATCAGAGGATAGGCGCCATGCTCATTTTAAATTTTCAAAGCCTCAAAGGCCTGTTGGCACTCGTCTTCCCAGCAAAATTGAGCTTCTCCTTGTAGCAAATGAAACAGGGGCTCAGCAATCTTGATGAACCTTATACAAATCTTTGATAATATCCTACCATGCCTAAGAATACTTGAATATCCTTCATACTCGTCAGCGGTTGCATTTTGTTAATTACCTCCACCTTTTGTGGTTGAGAGTGCAAGCCCTTGGAATCAATGAAAAACCTGAGATATTCCAACTGTTCTTTAAAGAATTGACATTTTCTAGATTTTATCTTCATATTGGCCTTCAACAGCTGTTTGAACACTTGTTTAAGTTGCTCCAGACGTTTGGAAAATGTTTGAAGAAAAGACATTGATATCATCCAGTTACACCAGAACGCAGGATAATTTAAGGTCCCCCAAAATAGTGTTTATTTCACACTGAAAGATTGCTGGCGCATTGAAAAGCCCCTGTGGCATGCACGCCAGTTGGAACATGTAAATCCAGGGGAACGTCCCCTGTGTATTGATCATGCCCTCTTCCCGTTTCCAATTAAAAAGGCCAAAGAGGGTGGCTATACCCCTCTTCACCCAGGGCGACCTCACTATATGGAAGACGAGTGCTGGGTAACAGCTCTCCCTCTTCAGATCCCTCCCCCAGTGCCCACATTCACCTCGCCCAAACATATATGTCTGATCAGTGAAACTTGCATTGAAATAATTGAATTGAAGTTGATCAATCTAAAATGAGTGGAAATGAGCCCAACGATTAGAATCCAGATAGTCAGAAAGGAATGAAGATTGACTTATAGGCCAGAATCGCCAGCAGTTTTAATTCAACCAACACCACGATTTTCAAAATTAACCCCCTCCCAAAATTGTTGGGGTCCATCCCCGACGTGCAGGTAGCAGCATTGGACAACATCGATAATAGTTTGAAGCTCCCTTCTGGCAAATAGGCATGAGCGGGTTGGGCATCCCAAAACTGTTCCCAATCAATTGGGACCACCCCTACGTGGGGTGGCCTTGGGGATACCCGTTGCTCATTAGGCCTAGTGCTGTCTTGTCAACTGCCAGAAATGCAGTTAAGTCTCAGTTCTGGAATTTTAGGTCAAAAAGACACTGACTCGGCATGCTGCCAATTCCTTTGATGTCAGTTCTCAGTGAGCTTATCTGCTCCCATTCCCAAATATTCACTGGTTAGGTCAAACTTGGAGGACCCAATCCTGGCTTGTTTCCTCATCAATTGACCGCTATTTAATCAGTTGCATCGCACTGAGAAAATTGTTGGTCAATTTTTCTTCCTTTATTTTCCATTAAAAAACCTTTCCCAAAATTTAGTTTTTTATGTTGAAAAATAAACTGCCTTTCCTGCTGACACTCACACATTCCTTAGGGTCACCGGCTGTTTTTGTCTGTTATTTATTATGTGTTTGTATGAGATTCTGGCTCACCAGCAGTCATTGGAAAAACTCATTTCTAGTTTCATATCCATCGTACAACAGCAGTGCCTTTTGCATTATGGTTTGCCATTCAGTTGCTCCGGCATCCGGGCTGGCAGGATGGTCTAATTATACATTGAGTCTGCCTGGCATAATTAACCAGCCATTATTCCTAACCATTTCCGCCTTTATCATAGATATTACCGTAGCAATGGTCCCTCCTTTTCAACTGAAACAGGTTGTGAAGAATATATCCCTGTCCATAATAGCCTAGTTCCACTCAAAATTTCAAATCCACACCTTATAGTTGCTGTAGCTATTGTGCCCATGTCAGTAGGATCTGACAATCCGATTTGCAACGAGCTTGCTTCCCCCATGAACTTAGCAGTTTCCCCTGACTCCACTGCCATCTCTTCAGCGTCACTGGGTTCATCCACGACTATCAATAAAAGAGAACTTCGCTTACTTCTTATTATCATGAAGATTACTATTGGGTCTCACCATGTCTCCTTTGAGGCCCTGGTGGATACTGGAGCTGTGGGTAATTTCATGAGTGTTGAGTTGGCCCAACAATTAGAACTTGACATGGATGTGGGTCCATCGGTGATGGTGGCTTCTTTGGCCTCCCAGACATCATATGTTGTCCGTTGGCCAGTACCTTTTTTGGTACGCCAGTTTAGCTTCTGCAATCAATTTTCTGCCATGCCAAAAACTGGTTTTTCTGGTGATCTTAGGGGTGGGATGGTGGCACTGACAACATGTCAAGATCCACCTGGTCTAACCTGTTGTCATTCATTAATGATCAACTGGAGGGTGAACTTCCCTTAGTTGACACTCTTAAGAAAACTCAAGTTTATAGTTCTATTACTTCCCTCATCTCTCCTGCAGGCCTTCAATCCAATTTTCCTGAAAGTTTAATGCGCTATTGAATTATCTCTAATTCCAAAAAGGCAGAATGTCTACCTCCTCATACAAATTTGAATTGAGATTTTGTACAACAGTGCAGTTGGTGAGTATCAACTGTCCGTTGTACCCCATACAGCGGAGGAGGAGGTTGCACTCAACACTTGGCTGGACAATATGCTGAAAAAAGGGTGGTTGTTTAAGGAGACATCACCAGTCGTGTCTCCCATAGTAATTTCTAAATAAGCCGATGGTTCCCTCCATCCCTGCATGGATTATGGACATTTAAATAAAGTTACAGTTCACGATCCCTACCCCCTGCCTTTAGAGCAGATGATAAGCCAAGCAATCGCCAAATCTTGTGTGTTCTCCAAGCTGGATCTCGTCAACTCCTTTAACCAGATTTGGGTAATGAAAGGGAAAGAATGGTTAACAGTGATCCAAACAAAGCAAATCATTTTGCAATTCCGCATAATGCTCTTTGGGCTGAAGAATGCCCCTGCTACGTTTCAACAGATAATCAATAGTGTACTGGGTGACCTCCAGCTTACTTGCGCAGTCGCATATATCTATGACATTCTAGTTCACTTCCCGACTCCTGAACAACATGATATTGACTTGGAAGCAGTTGTGGCTGCTTTGCATAAGGCAGGCTTGTTTGGTAAGCCTTCCAAATGCAAGTTCTATAAGGAGGAAGTTACCTTTTTCAGGAACCTCATACTTAAAGATGGCTACGTGATTCCTCCCAATAAGTTGGATGCTATCCAAGAATGGCCAACCATGACAACCCAGAAACAATTCTGGAGTTTCTTGGGAACCATATTCTTCTTAAAAAGTTTCCCTGGCTCTTTCTCAGCTAGCTGCCCCGCTCCACCCCCTCACAGGCAAGAACGTACCCTTTTACTGGATGCCAAAATGCAGCAGGCGTTCTAATCAATCAAGGAGGTGTTTTTATCCCCTCCTGTCTTGGAACATGCGGATCCCGCCAAGCTGTATATTGTTGTGTGTGATGCCTCCTTGGTGGCATAAGGGGCAGTGTTGCTCCAAGAGCATGATGGCTTGGAACACCCAGTCAAATATTTTTCCTGAAATTTACCTCTACAGAGCAGCCTTGGGCCATCTACAACAAAGAGTTGGCAGCCGTATCATGGGCATTAACTCATTTGAGGTACCTGTTACAAGGTACTCAGCATGAGTTAATGGTCCACATGGATCACCAGGCTCTTTTGTATTTTTGTAAACCCCAGAAATTGGCACGCCAACAGGCACAAACCTATCATGACTTGTGCAGTTTCAATTTCAAATATGAATTTATAAAAAGTGCGCTTAACATACTTCACGATTTTCTCAGTTACAACCCCGCCCACTGCCCCCCAGATTTGGAGGAAGTGAATCTTGTTACCATGATTTCCTCTGCCAAAATTTCTCAATTTTGTTCCCCCCATAGTCTCTTCTGCTGCCCTTGCTCCTGACTCAACGCTTGTTGCTCAGGTCTTAGCTGGCCAAATGACTTGCCCTGAAGGGGTGAAGTTATTTGAGCAATTGACCCTTCAAAATCATAAACACTCTCTATACTCCTTTGTGGAGGGACTCATTTATTATAGGTCGCGCAGTTTTGTTAAACCTCTCTTCCAAGCTGAGGTATTTTGAGCGCATCACGACCCTCCCATGATCTGCCATCCAGGCAACAAAAAATGCATCGAATTGATCTAGAAAACCTACAACAGGGCGGGCTTAATTAAGGAAGTTCCAGCATATATTGTAGACTGCATTATCTGTGCTCAGATAAATCATACCACTCAAGAAGGAAGGGTCTCCTACACCCATTACAACAGGCGGAGGGTCCATGGACATTGGTATCTGCGGACTTTATTGTTGAACTCCCCTATTCTAATGGGTTCACAGCAGTTATGGTGGTGGTTGATCGCTTCACTAATTTTACTACATTTATTCCATGCACTTCTGCAATCACATCTGAAGAGACCACTAAGCTCTTCATAAGCCATGTGATCTCAATGTTTGGTCTCCAACAGGAGATCATTAGTGACCTTGGACCCCAATTTACAGCGCAATTTCGGAATAAAATTTTATCCATCCTAAAAATCATTCCCTGTTGTTCCACCGCTTACCACCCTCAGTCGAACGGACAAATCAAGCGGGTTAACCAAATATTGGAACAGTATTTTCATTGTTACGAGTCAGCCGCCCAGGTTTTTGGGCTTATGACCTCCCTCTCACCCAATTTGCCTATAAAAATGGTACTCACGCCTCAACGGGGTTTTCTCCCTATGAAGCAACGTTAGGTTATAATCCCTCTTTTTAGTCAGTCCATGTATACGCCCAGAGGTTACTGTTGCCACTGATTATGTTGAGCATATCCGGTCTACTCAGTCCTTATTATGGAAGCACCTCACAAAGGCTATCAATGAATACAAACAGTTTTTAGATTGCAAACGGCTTACTGGTCACGATATCATGGTGGGCTCTCACGTTATGCTGGACACTTGCCATCTGATGATGCTGGTACCTTCCTGGAAGTTTGCAAGCAAACGTTTGGGTCCCCACCTGGTGGAGGAAGACTTGGGCAATGGTTTTTTCAGTTGAAATTGCTAGCTCATTAAAAGAGCATCCCGTCTTCCACATGTCTCTGTTGTCCCCAATCAAGGAGACTGTCCCCACCAAACCTGGACCAATTGTGATAGAGGATGTGGAATAAGTCAGGGTGGAAAACATATTAGCGTCCCACAAATCCTGGTAGTCAGATCAGTATCTCGTGGCTTGGAAAGAGTATCTGGCTTATGAGAACAGTTGGGTTAAGGCTTGCAATTTCACTAACTGCATGGAACTGGTCGAAGCATTTCATAAATCTCACCCCAACGCCTCCATCCCCCCCAAAAAAGTTGCAATGGTAATGTAAGTCCAGGGGAATGTCCTCTGTGTGTCAATCAGGCCCTCTTCCTAATTCCGAGTAAAAAGGCTCCAAAGAGGGTAACTGTACCCCCCGTTACTCATGGTGACCTCGCCCACATGGTAGACAAGTGCTGGGTAACAGCCCTCCCTCTTTGGATCCCTCCCCCAGTGCCCACATTCACCTCACCTGAACTTGTATGTATGATCAGTTGAACTTGCACTGAAATCTCTGAATTAAAGTTGATCAGTCCAAAAATTAGTGGAAACAAGCCCGATGATTGGAATCCACATAGTTGGAAAGGAATGAAGATTGACTCATTGCCAGAATCACTGACAATTTCAATTTGGCCAACACCGCGATCATCAAAATAAACCCATCCCAAAATCATTGGGGATGATCCCCAACGTGCAGGTAGCAGCATTGGACATCATTGACAAAAGTTTGAAGCTCCCTTCCAGCAAATTACATTGCAGCTGACACAACGATTTTGACTGAACAAATGGCCCAGTGACCAGGCACAGACGGGTTGTGCATCCTGAACCTATTCCCAACCAATTGGGACCGCCCCTACGTGGAATGCCTTGGGGGTTTCAAATTGCTCATCAGGCCAGATGCCCTTGCACTAACCACCGGAAATTCAGTTGAGTCTCAGTTCAGGCGTTTGAGGTTGAAAAGACAGTGACTCATCCTGCCGCCAATTCCTTTGATGTCAGTTCTCAGTGAGCTTATCTGCTCCCATTCCCAAATATTCACTGGTTAGGTCAAACTTGGAGGACCCAATCCTGGCTTGTTTCCTCATCAATTGACCGCTATTTAATCAGTTGCATCGCACTGAGAAAATTGTTGGTCAATTTTCCTTCCTTTAATTTCCATTAAAAAACCTTTCCCAAAATTTAGTTTTTTATGTTAAAATATACTGCCTTTCCTGCTGACACTCACACATTCCTTGGGGTCACCGGCAGTGTTTGTCTGTTATTCTATTATGTGCTTGTATGAGATTCTGGCTCACCAGCAGTCATTGGAAAAACTCCTTTCTAATTTCATATCCGTTGTACAACAGCAGTGCCTTTTGCATTATGGTTTGCCATTCAGTTGCTCCGGAATCTGGGCTGGCATGCTGGTCTAATTCTAACCTGCTGTCTGCCTAAAAAGGACAGCCCTTGAGCAGCAATCATCATGCACTTTTTTGCTCCTCTTGAGGCAGTTCAATTTGCCAATACCTTGAGATGAGGTCCATTGTGGTATAATACTTCGCCAACCCAGATGGTCCAGAGCATCATCAAATCTGGGCAAGGGATATGGATCTAGTTTTTAATGGCTTTGAGGCATCAATAACCAATCATAACTCAGTTGCTGCCATCTTTTCTCTTTATGATTAAAACTGAGCTGGCCCATGGGCTTTTAGAGGGCACTATTATTCCACTATTCAGAAATTTGTATAGCTTTTATCTAACTATTTTTTAACTAGCCCTGGGGCGCTGGATTGGCCTCATTCTGATAGGCACATGGTCCCCAGTGTCAACAAAATGCTGTACTCCTTTTGCACAACCTAAATCTTGGTCATCTTTGGTGAAAATTTCGTAGTATTGTATAAACAACTCTAGTGCTTCATCCTTCTGTGGTTCTGATAATCTGATAAACAATTCCCAAGAAACTACACTATGTGCCCCAAGGGTTTCGTTCATTAAGCCAAAAACGGATAATTCACTAAATTTGACAGCTGATTTTAACTTGTCCCTCAGAAACAGATACACTAATGTGACTACTTGAGATTTATTGACCTTAATACTTTAGCTGTATAAATTTTGCTAGTAGGATATCTATCTCTCTTTGCCCTAGTATAAATATCCAGGCGCCACATTAGGTTCCATTTGAGAACGATGCTACAGGGATACAACCTCCCCATATAGCCCTTCTAAAATATCCAGCATGGTCCCAGTACTCATAACCAGTTGATAGCTGGAGCTATTGTCACATCCTTATTCACACATAGAAATATTCCTCGATTTTTGTTTATGGTGGTTGGCATGGGGCAGCTTCAACTTACCCACAGAATATATCATACTGGTATTATCCCATCAGCATAAGATATTGATAAAGTTTCTGTGACAGCTTCTGGGCTTTGTATTGTCACAAGAAGAATAAATTAGAAGTGATTGGCCTAAATTGTCAAAATGTTCTTCTTAAAAATTACACATGAGATCCCGTAGGCTCTTAAAAAACTAGTTCTAATTAATATGTCATAATTGCATTTGGAAGCACTATTGCAGGTGCAGCTACTACCAAAGCTCCAAATCTCAGTGGCAAGGCGATGTAAGTCCTTCACTATTAGTGCTATTGAGGCCTGCGGTTTCATATTCTCAATGGTTTTCAATGTCTGGAGCTAATTTTAAAATCTTTACTAACTTTGTGAAAACAATGTTTACAGGTGCTCCGCTATCAACAATAGCTACAACTCTGAGCTTTTTGACCAAAATATCCATGTAGGGTGCTAGGTAGGGTAAGCTGGGGCCTTCACGTGGCATAAGTGAGGAAAGCTCGTGGAAACATGGGTGAGTAGCTAACACCAGAACCCAAAGAGGCGCCTGAAATGGTTTTGTAGTGGCCTGGATGGGGAGTGGGATGGAAGCTAATGACTGTAACCCAACCTGTTCTTGCGGGTTCTTCCACTCTCCTTTGGGGGGGGAATATGGGCAGGATAGGGGAGGCAAGAGTCAGGCGTATTGTCTATCGCACTACTTTCCTATGAGGCGGGGTGCTGCAAAAGCAGGTCTTAGTGACATGAGTGGGGCAATCCTGATTGGCGATTTTCAGCTCACCTGTCTACTATAATCACCGCGGTTTTCTAGGTTGTCCTGAAACCTGGATAGTGGCCAGTAGCTTACGTGGGCTTACACTGGTGAGACTAAAGGTGAGAGCACTCACGTAACAAAATGACGGACTGACCTGAAAGGGCTTCAATGGTTCC